>PVJO010007138.1:0-83953 GCA_004026905.1 Hystrix cristata | reverse complement strand
TAAATTTTACTATGTACTGCAAACATGTACTAATAAAAATTAAAAAATTAAATTTTAAAATTGCTAATTGGTTCCGAACTCTTTGTTGTATGCCATGATTCACAGTTCTAAATAAAAGTCATAAATTATTCATTACGAGTTGGCAATCTAATGTTCGGCGACAGTTCCCAGTCAGATTTTAAAGCGAGCAAGGAGAGACGTTTCCGAGTCACGCTGGTTGCATGTCCCCGTCGGAGCAGACTGTGTGGAAGTGCCCTCCCTCTAGGTTACCTTTCTCTGCCAGCTACCAACTTGTGCTAACCGAGAGATCCCTGTCATGCACAGAAACTTTTCTGGACTTCATTTACAGTGGTGCATCAGCACGTCCAGCAGCAAGTGCTTGTAGTCCCTGCTGTCTGGGAGGCAGAGGCAAAGAGAGATTTGAGTCCAGGAGTTTGAAGCCGGGTGGGGCAACTTAGTGAGAACCTAGCTCTTAAAAAAAAAAACAAAACAAATAAGGAAATCTCTGCTCCCCACACAAGAGAATGAAGACTCCTCTTCCACCTCTAAGATGATACCCACACGCCTTCCTGCCAGCACTAACAGTGCGGTACACATCTCTCACACGACCCTCTGGCGTGTTTCAGGGAGAAGGTTATCATTGGTCTTACAAAAAGGAAGCTTAAAATAAGTGTATTTCCTCATTATTTACATTTTATTCACCCCTGACACTCTCCACTCATTTGCTGGGCAGCAGAAGCCGGTGTTCACTGGCTCCAGAGCTGTACGACAGCTGAGGAGAATCTCGTCAAAGTACGGAGTGTATCTGCTGGCCACACCACGCAAAGACAGAACAACAGAGTGGAGATTCGTATGTTCTGCATGCAAAATAAATCAGAGTACAGGAACTAGACCAAAACTCAGACCAATCTGTCTTGTTTCCTATCTCGGTAACTCGGAATCACACGTCAAAGAAGAATCAGAGGTCTTGGTATTATCTGTTGATAATAAAACAGCAAAGCGGTAATTTTTTTCCCTTTAAATACTTACCATACGCTGTGATTATAAAATAGCACACTAGTAAACTCACCTCTATAATAAAAGAGGCACAGGTCAGAGAGTACGAACCAGCGTTTCTTCCACAGCTTCATGCCAGTGCTGTCCTGCATTAATATTTAAGGATGTTTTTCACTTCAGATGATTAAAACCCTCTTTCATTTAAAATAAACTTTTAAAACAAAATGTCTTTAATATGTGTATAACATAACCTAATTAAAAGGTCAGTCTGAATTTTAGGTACAACGTTTCAGTTAGAAAGAAAAATAAATTTTCATGTTCTATTGCGAAGTTTAGTGACTATAAATAACAACACATGGTATATTTCCAAAAAACTAGAAAAAAGAGCTTTGAGTGTTTTCGCCACAAAGAAAAGATACAGTATTTGAAGAGACAGATATGGTTCCCATTTTTAACAGTACATAGTTTCCATGTATGGAAACATTACAAGGTACCCCATAAACATTTTCAATTTGTATGTGTTGATTAAAGAAAATTTAGTGGCCGTTTTCTAAAGTCATATATTGGGATATTCCCAAGAAGACTGATTTTTTTTTTCCTTTTTTGTTTTTCCTTGTTTTTTGTATTTTTTGGTTGAGAAGACTGATTTTTGAAGGGTAATAATGTCATGTAAAAGTAATACGTTGAAGCAGTTTGACTCAGTTTCATACTTGTAAGCAATCTGAAATTTTCTCTCTTGAACACACAGATCTGCCAAGATGACAATACTAGAACCAGCAGTGGTGTGTGGGCTCGGGGAAGCCGGATTTGATAAATATGTTAATCTTCAGCAAGAAGCAATATATGTGAAATGAAAGTATCTCAAAGGTATGGTGATTTAAAACAACCACGAATAAAGAAACTCTATAACACAAATTCATTTCATAAAACACTATTCTTCTTATGTCTACAGTTTGGGTGGGTGTTGCTCAGGCTGCAGAACAACACTGCCTATTTGGCAACTAGTTCTAAGTAATTTAGTTCATAAAAATACAAAGCTCAAACAAAATTATAATTTTAATACAAATTACTTTCCTCTATGCAATAAAGCAAAACCACAAGAGAAAATTAAACAGACACTTCAAACTGCAAAACTGAGACTAGTTTGGATGAGCACTGATTAGTATTTCTTACTTTATTTCTAGTTGTGACAATCACATAATGTGGATTTAGAACAAATGAGATTAATATGGGTTAAAAAAAAAATCCCTGAATAGAAAAGACTTGTCCTGCTGTGGATTTAGTTCAGTGGTTAGAGTGCTTGCCTAGGAAGCACAAGGCTCTGAGTTTGATCCCCAGCACCAAAAAAAAAAAAAAAAAAAAGACTTGTCCTTAAAATTATAGTCACTCCAAGGAAAGGACCAAAACAAAACAGAAATTAAATGGTATATGGTGCTTTCAGTTTCTTAATTATATTATCTTTGAGTTATATTTACATATTTTTAAAAATAACACCTAAATTATAAAATAAATACACTAGAGAAACTTGTTGGTAACACTTTTGTAATACTATATTAACCAAGGGATCAAGAAACTTGAACAATCCCAGCACTTGGGAGGATGAAGCAGGAGGATTGTGAGTTCACGGTCAGTCTGGACTATGTAACAAGATCCTAACTCAAAAAACCAAACTTCTCTCCCCTCTAAATAAACCAAACTGAAGCAAGAACCCAAAGAACAAAAAACATATCAAACGAGAACAAGAAGTGCTTTTAAAAAGGAGCCCTATTACCCTCCACTAGACTCAGTATTACACTTAACTATCTGAACATATTTTCAATTAGTAAAAGACTAGCTAAAAAATGAATATGGAGATTCTTCTCTTACAAACTAAACTTGCAAAAATCTTTTAGCTTGCATAAATTAAAAGACAGATAGTTAAAATATAACAATAGTCTTTAAATAAAACAATTTGATGTCAAGTTTAGACCTCTTTCAGTACATTCGTTTAGCTGCCACCCAACTTTTGGGGGAAACAATCTCTAATAAACATTTCACAGCAAATTCACTGAGTTTCGTTGAATAAAAATAATCAAGTCAGCTGAAAGCAATCGACAGTACTTTAACAAAATAGATCAACACCATTAGTGAATTTATGTTCATTTTTAGTTATCACATATCGTACTTGTAAATTTTTATATGACATTTCAATATATGTATGCAATATGTTCATGACCAGACCAGGGTAACTGGCATATTTATTGCCTCAGATATATACCATTCAATAAACTAATCTTAACTTGCTTTGTATTACCTGGATATATGTACAGTAGGAGAGAACAAAGACAGACACAGCCTTCAATGTTAAGCATATCTCGGCTACCTGGCATAGCTTATCTGATACCTAGCTGTAAGCTGGAAAGTAAACCACAATCTCAGAACAATAAAAAAGATGCCAAACTCCAAGAGGGTAATGTACATGCACGTTCACTAATTCTAAAACTAATGACACGTTTCTAAAAGAGCTTCGTTATCAAGCTTCCCAGATAATACAATACAGACCCAAACTATGAAGGTGTCTGACAGTGAATCCTGTTCGAGCAAACAGTCAGACGAGAAAAGAAAAAGACAAATAGCACAAAAACTTAGAAAGAGACAACAGTCTAAGAGTACAGAACCAAAATTTGAAAGGAGCCATAAAAATCCCACATTATTATCAGATTTCTACTGGGATAATGTTAGCATGGTATTCCTAAAATACAACATAAATTTAATTTTAAATCTAAAAATACACATAAGGAAACACAGCCAAACAATCGCTGTTCTGTGTCACACCTACTCCCTTTTCGTCTTCACTGTTTCTTTTTTTTTTTTGACATTTTCAGAGGTAAAAAAGTCGAAAAATATGGATGACCACTCTATAGTCCCTTCTACATTTTATGTAACTTTATATAATTGTCTTAGCAACATTCAGCCCAAAACGCTCCCTTTGATTCTACTCTTTGCTTCACATTAAATGGGGGGCGAATACCTGTTTATAAAGCCAACCTCGTCTGACCACAGGTGCGTTAGGATTCCTTTTGATGGAATTTGACCTCTTTCCAAAATTATGCACTTTTTTTGAGGACCGTGAAGTCTAAACAGAAAACAGCACGACAGAAAATGTGTTATTAATGTCTAGAGAATTGACTTGATTTTTTGTTTTCATAACTAATCTTTTCAGATTTCCCTAGGACCTGCAGGAAAAATAAAGTACCACAGTCCACTTTTGCTACTTGAGTTGTTTCAAGTGTAAGAATTCTATACAAAGAATTCTCCCCCAGGATATTACAAAGAGATCACAGGTATTATAACCTTTTAAAATTTGGCTATTCCATTTTTAAAAGACACAGTATGTAGCAGTATTTTGTCCTATCTGCTATATAAAATGAATAATAGACTTAGTAAAAACTGATAACAAATGCTTAAAAATAAACCAAATGGTAGAACTTTCAGCTTTATATCTGTATTTAACAGTGTTTTAATTAAAGAAAGTTAACAGCATTAAGTCAAGGCGAACTAGTCAGATATTAAACATAAACAAACAAATCATATCAAGTCAAAACAAGACCGGAAGAATCCACTTATCCTACAGTGTTATCTTCTTTGTAGACAACTCCGAACCTAAACGATGTCAGACAGATGGTGTTTGTTCTTCCAAGTACACATAAGGATATGGAATCTTTTAAAATACTGCCATACTCAGCATGAAAAATTTATTTTGGCTGGAATGGTAGTGGTAATCAACAAGCACAAAAACAATGAAGCTGAATTCGAACTTCTCTACAAAATAAGAGGTAAGTAGTATCACATTATTTCTTTCTTATCTCAAACTTTGAAAAAGCCACCAGATTTTTTCGGTGACGTTTTCATAGAGTACATAATAGAATTTGAAGGCCCAATATTAACAACATTTTCCTAAATTATTTTCAAACAGATATTGCTTAGATACAGTATAAAACTCCAGCAGTAGGAAAGGACAAACCAGGACCAGTCTACTCCTCAGCCCCAGGCTCCGGCACCCAGCAAACCCCACACTTGGGAAGTACCCAACCTCACCGTGCGCACGTGTGCCTGTCCGTCTAAAGGAACTGTTCCCGTAGTTAGGCACTATCTTACTTTTCTCAAATGACTGCATATGTGATATTCATTCTCTGTTCCACTATTTACTGAGGCTCACTACATAATAGAATGCCCGTTTGCCTACACTTTGGTCAACATCCTTTGCCACAAAGCTTTTTGACTTCTGCAAACCTTGCAGGTGTAACTGGTGTCTTTTTTCTGGTTATAAATAACATTTTTCTTATTATGAAGGAGAATCTTTTTCATGTATTTAAGGCATAAATTCCATTTTCTTTTCTGAGAATTGATTTTACATAATTTGCTTATTTAAAAACTCAGTCAGACATCTTTTTCTTTTTTTTCTTTTAGATGTCTTTTTCTTATTGATTTATAGCAGTTCTTTAAAAGAATGATTCCTCATTATATTAATTGAGGATATTCTGCATGAATAATAATTATATGTGGTTGAATTTCTCATTATATTACTACTTCTGGGTTTTATGCCATATTTCAGAAGCTCATCTGCATTGAGAGTATCATTATTATTATTTTCCAGCATACAATTTTTTTTAGCCTTGTATAATATTGGTTTTTCTACATAATTATTGTTTTTAACATTTCAACAACTGATTTATCTGGGAAATTTTGGGTATAGATTAGAAGCACAGGTCCAACTTTATTTCTAGAAAACAACTTAGTGGCCCTCATGTAAGTCCTCTAGAAATTAATTAAAGTATATTAAGCATTGTGCTGTTATACTGTTGGCTGTCTTACATTGCTAATATATTAATATATTTAAAAATTTATTTACTTGTCATATCCTATAAAATTTTATTTTATTTTACTTTATTTACCTTTTTGGGGTGCTGGGGATCGAACTCAGAGCTAGGCAAGTGCTCTACCACTGAGCTAAATCCCCAATCCCAAAACTTTAAACATTTTTTTTTTTTTTCCGTGCCAGGGATCGAACTCAGGGCCTTCTACTTGCTAGGCAAGCACTCTAACCACTGAGCTAAATCCCCAGCCTATTTTAAACATCTTAACAGGCATTTAAATGGTATTACAGTTGTGTATTATCCATTTCCTTCCAATAAACATAATTTATATAATACAACTATCTTACTACTATAAAATACATGTTTCCTGCATGTAGGCTTTCATAGCACCAGAAAATCTGACTTCTAGGCTATTATATTAATTTCCCCTTTAAAACAAGTTGGTTCAATAAAGTACTCAATCTCTCATGCGAACATCCATATTTGTAAAATTATTCAAAAGCTGAACTCAGTACTTAAAAAAATGTCATTAGGTTAACAATCTCATTACTTTAAATTTCAAGCAATTGCTCCTTACATCAATTATTTCCAACATAATTAAATCCTGTAATAATAAAAATGTGATGATTATTCTATAATTCCAATTATAAGTCTATTATGAGTAATAGCAAAAGATACCAACTACCACTTATCAGTAATTAACGGTAAGTAAAGTAACTTACTCGTCCTACAGGGCTCATTGGGTGTACTGCATAATCCGAAGTCATGTTATAGTTAGAAGCTTCGTTTATCATACTTATAGGTCGTTCTTTCTTTTCTTCAGATGTCATCGTTGAAACGGCCCTAAAAACATACTATGTGAAAATGCTAGGACTTGCTATATTTAAGCTGTTTTATAGGACTGCTTCCCTACATTGTTACAGATACTCTACTTGGTCATCCAACTGGAAAATTAAAAATAAATTTGCAAGGGGCTAGGAATGTAGCTTAGTGGTAGAGTATATGAAATGAACTGCATGTACAAGGCCCTGGGCTCAATCCTCAATATCAAAAAAAATTAGAAGATCAACTATTTTAATATTAAAAGTAACAGAAATATCAAATTAATATTTGTGAATAGCTTTATAGTTTATAAAACATTTTCACCCTTTAATACCAGCTACTTGTGAGGGGCAGAGTCAGGAGGATCAAAAGTTCAAGGCAAGTGTGTACAATTTAGGGAGACCCTGCCTCAAAATTAAAAAAAAAAAGGGGGGGGTGCGCGCTATGTAGCTTAGTGGTACAGTGCCCCCAGGTGCGAGCTCTACTACTGTAACAATGAAAACATCTTCATTGGAGATGTTTTCATCTCCTTTCACTGGAGAGTCATAAAAATCCTGGGAAATGGTAATTATAACTATCCCAAATTTAAGGGTAAGAAGATTGAGTTCAAATTAATTTAGTAATGTGACCAGGTTTACAGTTTTTCTAACTTGAATGTGAGGAGTTTGAGAGTTTATTTCCTGAGTTTCAATTCTCACAAAAATTAGCTTCTGAAATTACATTCCTCAAGGAAACAAATTTTTTACAGTCACATCTCTATAACATACATAGTAAACAGTGGGCATTCTGTTATGCCTGACTGCAATGTCCAGATAAGAAAACTATTAAACTGTACTCTATTCAATATGGATTACTGCAATCTCAATGCAAACCCTGTTTTAAACACAGCCACTTTGTAAACTTTACTTACTGTTCATTCACTACAAAAATGCAATTGTCCTGCGATGGCTGTCCTGTGACTGGGTGTTTGCAGGTCACTTTCCTTTCATTATGGCTGAAAGAATAAAGAAAAAGAGAACACGTAGTCACTTCCTTCATCACAAATGCTTCTCTAATACTTTGATAGCAAAACACATGTTTCTTTATTGTGATGTTGAAGGAGATGAAGTTCAAGCCAGCAACCTGATCAGATTCCTAGAACACCTTTTCTCCTCTCTGATGTGGGTGTTTATTTGTGTGAATGTTACTTACAGTTTTACAATACCCCTGAACTCACTCCCACATCCTCTGATCTCACTTCTTTCTTCTTGCTGTTTTATAAACAAAGTTGTGTTGATTTGGCTCACAAAAACTGTATTTCATATTTCCTAGGTGGGCCATGAAAAACAAGTTTGAGTTGCTAGCTACTTCCAGGATCTGGTGGCCCCATTTGGGTGCATTAAAGACCTAATGTCAAATTCATATATGGATAAAATATATCTAACAGTACTGGGGCACTAGTACATTAAAAAATAGAAGGTTCCCTAGGAAAACAACGATTCACGTTATTTCTGTTTACAAAAGAATCTTTATATGAATAAATGTAGAAACATGAAGAGAAAGAATAATCTTTGTTACGCTTATTGAAAAACATCCTTGCTATGCTTACTAAAATAATCCTTGTTATGTTTACTTTAAATTAAAGGATGACTATTTTGGGGGAATAACACCTTTGCTTAGGAAATATTATTCTTTTCATGTTGAATGATAAGATTAGATGTCTTACTGTTTTCTTGAAATTAGAAAAGAAAAAGACTATCTAAGTGAAAATATTAAATGCCCCCAATAATATGCAATGTATGTTGGTAAATGATATACATTATTATCTATAAATTAATAATTTTTCCACATTAGGCTACATTCCATAAAGCAACCTGCTAGAAAGAGCTTTCATTTATGTGCCTGACCTTAGAACATTTACTTTTGTTATAGACAAAGTGGTCAAGATGAAACATTGAGTGTTACTACTCTGTTAATGTCGTAAGACCCTTACATGGGCTCCATATTGTGGCAGGTCAGTACTTATGTGCAGTGAGATCTCTGGTAACACATTTCTCCATGTCCTAACTTTCTTTTAACTCATATCTTAGTATTCTGAAATCTTATCCGTTAAATAAAATTGAAAGCATATAAAAAGTACAGATGTAATTATTAAAAATTACCTATCGAGTCTTGGAACATAGAATGATTAATGGGATACAGTATATTTTTGTTACTGTTAAATCGGTGCACACACAAAACTACTAAAAATCACCTGCCTCTTGTGCTTTTGTTTGTTTAAAGAGAGATTTGATAGGTATTAAAAACTGCTGAGTCTGGATATCTGTGGTATTGTTTTCGCTACATAAAAAGTATTTTCTTACCTGCTGACTTACAAAAGTACAACAGTGTTTAGGTTTCACGTGGGATGTGAGTTTATGTGATAAGAGTAAGCTGATGACAGAGTAACACAGCATAGCGCCTCTGGAGATAAGTGGAAAATACCTAAGTTCTCAGACACGATTACTGCTCATGGATGTGCATTTCCCTTAGTACGGAAACACCTGAAGATGGGAGCAGTAACCTGGGGCATGGATCAGATGCCCTCATAACGGAGCGGGGAGGCTGGCAGCTGTTTTTGCAGCCTCGCCTTGAGAAAGAGTCTTCGAGAGCTAGAAGTCAGTTGAATGGCAGAAGCCCTAGGTTCAATTCCCAGTACTGTTAAAAAAAAAAAAAGAAGTCCGAACATTGTTTTTCTCAAAAGTAAATGCTGTTTCAAGGAAACTGACATTTTTCAGTGCCTAAACACTTTTAAAACCACAATGTTTTAAAAGTAAGTAAGTTAAAAAATCTTTAGATTTTACCATAGTTAAAAGACCATTAACTACAACAAATAACCAACAAAACAAAAATTACTATATGGTTCTCTAATCATTACATCAAAAGTGAATTAAAAGTATGACAAACCAAAATATCAACTCCAGCTTTTACTGCTCAAATGAGGCAATTTTCGATTACTTGATGGGACTGTCAATCCTCGGTGCTCTTGTATAAATTTTTTTTTTTTTGGTGCTGGGGATCAAACTCTGGGCCTTGAGCTTGCAAGGCAGGCGCTCTAAGCACTGAGCTAAATCTCCAGCCCATATAAATGTATTTTTACATACACTTTTGTATACTCTAGAATTTATTGTAAATTTAAAAACCATTCCTCTTTGTCATGTTACCACTTAAACTGTATTTTTACACTCAAGTTGCATTTTAAAGTACTGCAATGGCAAAGGGCAAATATATTTCTAAATCATTCAATGAACCTAAAAACGAGTTGAATAAATGGTGAGTGCCAATAACTGAAAGCGCCACAGAGCCAGCTCTGCTAATATATGGAATTCCTTTAGCAGACCCAGCGCCTGACACTGGGAGGCAGCTGGCCTGCTGCTGGGTCCTGGCCACATGTGTACCTGGCAATGAGGGCAGGGGGTTCGGTGATTTCCAGTTCTCCTCGATTCTACCAAAATCTGTCCCCTGCATTATGTTCAGGTCGTATATTTTCGTTCTATACTTCCCATACTTTGCTGTAGTTAACTAGGTTTTTATTTTTATTCTTTTATTTTGCTCATGAAGGGCTTCAAAATTCTAATCAAGAATACCATCAATTTTGCTGCAATGCTTTTCTGGAAATGTGTTCCAAGGTGATTCACACATTAAAGAATGATGTGAGCATAATACAAATTGTGTGTTTGCTTATGAAATATTTTGTGTGTGAGAAACACTTAGGTGAATGCAGAAAACTGCACCCACCAGCCCAGCCACACAAGAATTCACAGAACATGTATCTGCACACATCTGAAAGATCTATTAGCTAGTATAGCTCGTTGGTTTGCTTGTTTTTCCTCGTGGTACTGCAGACTGACCCAAGAGCTACTGAGCTACATCTCCCACCCTTTTATTTTCAGACAGATCTTGTTATGATGTCCAGACTGGCCTCGAATTTGCAGGGTTCCTGCCTTACTCTCTTGAGCAGCTGGTGCCACAGGTCTGTCCCACCACAGCAGGCTACTAAGGATGTTTCTGACTAGTGTGCTCCTAACCCCATCTTCCCCTCGAGCACTGGGCTTTCCATTGTCTGGTACTTCAGTGAGAGACCTTCAGGAATATACCTGTTGTGTTTAAAAAAAGACTGCACTACTAAATTACATACTAATGAACACCATATTACTAAAAATGCACTCGAAGTTTTAATAGATACTAAAGCGAAGCATTACTTTAAAAACTCTTTGCCAGAGATTTGATGTCCCTTGTGAAAGAAAAGGAGCAGAGAACCGTGGACAGCAGGACGGCCAATTCTTTTGTGCATGACACCACATGGTCACTCTTGCACACTTTGCTCCAGGATGTCTGAAGGTGCAGACCAGTGGTACTCAGCCAGGGGCCCTTGTTGCCCACAAGATGAGCAGCAGTCTTTGGGAACATTCCCGAGAGCCCTAATCGGGGAACTGTTACTGGAGTCCACTGGACGTAGGCAAGGATGTGACAAACATAAGGACAGCCCTCTGCGTCACAGATAGCTGCTCAGTGTCAACAGTGCTGAGTGAGGAAACCCTGCACTGCAGGATCACAGCCCTTTACCAATCAACCCTTTGGAATAAGCAGCCAGGGCAGCAATGGCAGTGGACCTTCTGAACACAGACTACAGAGGTTCGAATCCCAGCTCCTCCACTTATAAGGCACATTACTTTACCTCTCTTCACGTTATGTCACACTACTAGTTTGCTGTATCTATGTGTGTCTATAATATAGTTTACGTATAGTTATAGATATGCATATCTAAGGAGGTACTGCTCTAGATAGCAGTGATTGGAATAAGGAGAACACAAAAAGCCTTGCCTGCATGAACATACTTTTTAGTGGAAATGTTTGTAAAGACTGAACAGGAAACCATGGCCTAGACTATAGAAAGTTCTTGATAAATGTTGTTTGTTATCATGGACTACAGGTTTTTGAATGTATGTCACCATTATTATATTATCATTTGCCAACACTTTAAATTAGCACCTACCCCAATACAGCTGCGTGTCACTTGACGATGGGGACATGGTCTGTAAAATGCAGCATGAAGTGATTCTGTCATTTTGTAAACATTAGAGCGCACTTACATAGACTAAATGGATAACTTGATCACGCAAAGTGGCCTCTTGGTACAATTAAGAGAAACTGGCTTTCTAACACTGAACACTTGTTTACAGTAAGCATTTTGTAAAAAGTAGTTCATTCTAGAACAACGATGAGCGTAAAGTACAGTAGATCTGTACATCACAATAGTCATCTATTATCATTAGCTGCAGCACACAGGCCCGCTTACACCTGAGTGGCACAGCCACGTGGGCAGCGTGTTGTGCCAGGATGCTGGTGAAGGGATCTCGGCTTCCGGCAGCACATGTGGCCTGTGCCTGTGCAAAGCCTTCCGCGCCACATGGCGGGGACTGTCTAAAGTCCAAGATGTCCTCAACTTGGTGTTTATGGGTAGGCTGGGATCCCTCTTGGTTTTCACGTTTCTGGTAAAGATACTTGCCTCTAATGGTAAAACGTTAAAAGAGAGAACACTTCTTAATAGTTTCTGAGGAAGATAAATTTTATCTTTATGCTGGCCAACGCAGCAGGAAGAAGTTTCTTAAAAAGTGACAAACAATGCTTTTAAAAAATGGGATTTCGGTATTTCAGAGTTCAGGAATGAAAAGGTCTCATGCACAAACTCGATCTGAGGGGTCGTGCTCTGGCAAAGGCCCAGATAAAATGACTGGATCAGGGAGTGCCTTTTTTGGGAAGATATAAGAAAGAGATGTAACAGTGACATAAATGTTGGTCCTTGGCGTTAGGCTCATTACTATCACCAGAGATTTATTTGCTATAACCAGAAGACTGAATGAAAAGCCTGCTTCTTTAAACATTCTGTGCAACGATCCACTTAGTAATGGTCCAATTTTGAAGGACGTCTACCTGAGATAGCACAGAGATTCATTAGTTCACCTAATTCCTTCTCAAACCTTGAACCTAAGAGTGAATTATAAATAGATAAACAGGGAAAGCCAGCGAACTGCACAGCCCCTGTGAGCAATTTACTGGAGTTTAATCAGCTCTTACAGAAGAGTAACTTCAGCTGCAAGGTGGCACTATGAGAATAGGAGAAGGTGGTATGTGTCTCTCTCTCCACGGCCCTTGGAGGAAGATACTTTTCTCATAGCCCATGTGGCTACTGCCCTCCCTTCCTAATAAGGACACTGGTGACATTCACAGGAAAATAGCACAGGCACACGCACCAGAGAGCACAGAATGCGCAAAATATATGCTTCAAATATAAGTTCCAATAAAATCACAGGGTTAGAAAAAATACTTCCTTTGCTAAAATGATGGTTCAAATTTCTGGTTTTTAAAGTGGTAAGAGTTAGTAGAACTGAAAGAACTATTTCATTCTTAAATGGAATGTTATTTCAAACCACACAAGGAAAGTAATTACTCAATAAAATTAACTATGCACCGACCAAGAAATCTGGTGCTGCAACTCTTGCTGCCCAGCAATAAGGCTCCAATTATACATACCTTTGCTGAACATAAAAATCAACTGAACTACTAGATGAAAAGTTAAGAGAGTCATGCTACATGCAGTGGCACCTCAGTTCATAGATACTTTTCTTCGCAAAGAATTTGGTTCACAAAGAAGCATTTGGCAAGTTTGCTAACTCTGCATCGGGTGAAAGACACGACCGCAGCCATCTTCCCCACACAAACACAAATGTGGTGGCCATCTTTTCCACAATCGAAGAACAAATTAAGTTTGTGAATGGAGATATCACTGTATAATAACAAATCATTATGTGATAAATTCTTTACACCAAGAATGGAAAGGAACTATTTCTTTTTGGAGGGCAGTACTGGAGATTAAACCCAGCAGTGCTCTACCACTGAGCTCCACCCCTGCCCTTTTCACTAAGTTGCCCAGCCTGCCCTTGAACTTGCAATCCTCCTGCCTCAGCCTCCCAAGTAGCTGGGATTACAGATGTGTGCCACCACGCCTGGCTGCAGAACTGTTCTTGATTTTAAAATAAGGACAAGTATAGTTTCAAGGAGACTGAGGACTCAGGGTTCTTTCATAGAGTGGCAATGTCATCTTTGTTGGGTTGTTTGTGTCTTTAGTGAGGATTCATCATAGGCCCATAGTGGCTGCTGAATCCAAAGTAGCACATGCGGACCAGAGTTCAAGTAGAAAAGGAAACTTACTCTCTGCACATCTTACTTCAAGCAGTCTCCCCGGTGCCCCAGCAATATTTTTCTATAATCTCAGCAAGAGATACAAATGTCCACGCCTAACTCAGTAAGTGACAAATTAAATGAGAATGCTGTGTAAATTTATACCAATCAAGGACCATAGTTTTGTACCCTATGTGGAGGAAAGTAAAAAAAAAAAAAAAGAGAGAGACCTATAATAAGTAAGAAGAAAGGGAAGGGGCAGGCTACTAGGCTACTAGGTAAGAAACATCTTTTTCTGAGACACAGCAACTTAGACATGGTCCAAAGAAAATACCTGTATCAGCACATTCAAAACTAGACTTTTCTCAACTACATGGTATAAAGAAAAAATGTTTTTACTACTTTGAGACGTGTGGGGCAGGTAAAGAAGCAATTTAACTTAAATTTAAGAATTATAGAGGTTTATTTCCACTCTCAGAAAGTTTTAATGTTTTGGCTAATTAATAACCACACTGGCTACTTCAAGTACTGCAATTCTTTCGTATGGGAGTAACTGCTTTTGTGGATTTTTTTAAAACTTTCATTTTAGTGGTACATTTTAGGTGTACATAGTGATAACATTCACCATAGGGAATTTGTACCTGTACATGATATATCTTGATGCTTCTTTTTTCCCATTTCCCTCCCTTCCCTTCAACCCCTCTTCCCCTCCTTATTGACAAAAGCTTTGTTTTCATTTTTTCCTTCTATTCTTTTTCTCTTGTCCTTCAGTTCCTTTCCCACTCCCCCCTCCCTTATTCACCCTCCCATTTGAACAATTTTTTCCCTTTCCAAATATGATACATTTTAGTCCTTATTTATACTTTCAGCTTCTCACACCAGAGAAATACAGTATTTAAACATGTGTGCCTGATTTATTTTATTTAAGAGTGTGGTCTCAAGGTGCATCTGTGGATTTTTTAAACCCTTATTTTATCATTCTTTTTTAAATTTTATTTTATGATTCTTAATCAGTTTTCTGTCACATATCTGTAATCTGAGAGCTCTGGGAGGCTGAGGCAGGAGAATCACAAGTTCAAAAAAAAAAAAGGCTGGGGATGTAGTTCAGTATGAGACCTTGGGTTCAATTCCCAGTACCACAAACAACAACAACAAACAAACAAACAAACAAACAAATAACAAACTGGAAATAACTAACTTTTAAGAGACAGTTTCTTGTGGCTCTCAGTTTGGGAAATGACAATACTTTGTGGCTGTGGTGGAGCAGCACATCCTGGTGGGAGCACCCTGCGGAGCAAGCTCCACCCCTCTCATCCCAGGGAGAATCAGAGAGGCTGGGGCCAGGTCCCACACTGCCCTTCTAGGCACCACCTTGGTGACCCACGACCCCACTAAGCCCCTCCTCTCACAGGCTTCACCACCTCCCAACAGTACCACATGGAGACTGAGCCTTTAACTCATCAGTCAAGCCAGGCCTGGGGCGCACACTCCCAGTACCCAGAGGATGAGGCAGGAGGATTCCTGCGAGTTCGAGGCCAGCCTGGGCTACATAGTGAGTTCAAGGCCAGCCCTACACAGTGAGACCTGGTCTCAAAAGAAAAACAAAAAAGCAAACAAAATACAACAAGAAAGAAACAGAAACATATAGGCCTTTGGGGGGGGGCATTCAAGATCTAATATGGGTAATACAGTGACTAGAACAAACTGCTAATATTCTTCTGGATGACAGATACATTATAGCCAAACATGGCAAGCTTACTAGTGTTTTATATGTGTAAGTATGGCAGTATTATAAAAAATATATCCACTGTGCCCAAAAATACATATGTCAGAAAACTGTCTTGCCTCACATTAAACTCAGATGCAAACTCTTCTGAACAATTTGCTATGAGTCATGTGTTTCCCTTAGGGAAAGAGAGATGGATCTAATTTAGTTTAAAAACATTGGACAGCATGGTGAGGTCTGGCAGCTGCAGCTTGGTAATTCTTCTGGCAGCCCTGGTAACAAAGCCAGTTCAGGACTTGGGTTCTCATGAGGGCCAAACCATAAGAGCCCCACATCTCTGCGATGCTGTAACAATATGGGGGTAGAAGAAGAGGCGCGTGAGCTACAGAAGCTACTGTACCCCTCCAACTTAGGCAGAAAACTATGCAGAGAACAGCTCAGGTGTGGGTTTTAACTCCTTTTCTGTGAACTCCTACTCAAACAAAAAAGAGCATTTATGGCCAAGTGTGGTGGTGCACACCTGTGATCCCAGCAAATCAGGAGGCTGAGGCAGGGGGACTGCTGTGAGTCTGCAGCCAGCCCTGGACTATGTGGCGAGATACTGTTCCAAAACACCAAAAAAAGAGCGGTACCGTTTTGTACATTCTCAGTTTGCTCTTGGTTTCACTGCACCATACGATAATTACGCTCTCCTGTCTGTTTTCAAATTGAAGCAGTTTTACCAACAGAAATCACACAGTGCATCTCATCACTCTGAGACTCAATCAATCAAATGTAAGGTTTAAAAACACATTTGTGTAAGCCAGTGAGTCATTAAATCAACTGGTTCTATGCTGGCCAAAGTAATTTTAGAATTATTAAATGTAAACGGGGTGTGGTGGTGTGCACCTTTAGTCCCAGGCACAGGGAGGTTCTGGCAGCAGAATCAGGAAGGTGAGGCCAGCCAGGTGACTAAGCAGAATCTGTTTCCAATAAAAGTGGCAGAAGACACAGCTCGGTGGTGGAGCATCCTTGAGTTAATCCCCAAGAGCCCCTCAAGTAAAAATAAAAAAGGTGAAGTTCTCTAGTATTTTATATACAGAACTATTTCGTTTTCATTTTAATAAAAAATGGAAAATGGGTTGAAATCTGGCTGCCACAATAACTGTTTCAGCAATCTATTTTTAAACCAAAAAAAATGCTGGCATCAAAAATTGTGCCTACAATTAAAGACAATGTTTTAAGAACAAAAGAAAAACATTAAAGGCGCCCTGCTTTTCTTGAGAGAAATGAATTCCTGAGTTTGGTTATGTGAAGAAATAACTACTGAGTTAGCAATTTGAAAGGTTGTAATTTTTTTTCAAAACATGAAAAGTATATATTTCCCTTCGCCACATTTTGTTCTAAGTGCCATTTGCCTTTAACTGAGAACTAACTGCTTCCAGACATCCCGCCCCAACCTCAGTGTGACTCAGCGACCGCGCAGAGAGTCTAGGGTCGGACCCTTTGTTCGTTGCCCTTTCTCCTCTCATCCTGTAGAAAACGGACAGTTTCTGAGCTCTTGGGGGGAAAGGAAGGGTCAACCGGGGTGAAATCGCGCGTTGGTCCTCACCCCCCCCCCCGCCCCGCAATCAGCGTCGTGATCATCCCGGACAGGACAGCAGCCCCGACTCTGCGCCCCACCCAGCGCCACCCACAAGTACCTGCGCCTCGACGGTCCTCACGGCGCCCGAGGTAGGTTACCGCCAGGTGCACTTGACCAAAGAATAAAGTGAGCTCGCCGCATCTATAAAGTTGTCGGAAGTGGAGAGCAAAGGGGCCTCCAGGAATGAACTGCTTACCTTTCTACCACTTCTTCCCTGACACTGACGGTCAAAGAGAATTCTCAGTTCTGTCTTCAGTGTCTGTTCACAGCATCAAAGTGGAACAAAACCACCTTTTCCGCGGAAGTCCTCCCTGCCTCGTCCAGTGCTGAAGGCGGTCCCTCCCTCTGGCCTCGCCCCAGACGTCTGCCATTTGAAGCACTGTACTTCATGAAGCCTCTTCCCAAGTCCAATTTAATTTATATGCAATGCTTTTTTTCCATATTTCCACCCTCTGAGTCTTTCGGTTACTTTCCACTTACCTGCTCAGATAAAAATGATCGCCAAAATAGATTTGGAAATGTCACCTTGCATCTCCCCGTCATGGGTACCGAAGAATTTAAGTACAAATAGCAACCGCTGCAAAACTCGTGCTCCACCAAGAGGAACTGAATTTCTGGCCTGATCCAACTAACGCAGGGGTGTAAACCTCAGTGGGAAAATGGAAGTATGCTGTATCAATCCCAGCACAAAAATGAAAACATTATGATGGACTTAGAACAATCAAGAAAGATGTAGATTCAAAACATGAGTTCGCATAGCAACTTACTTGTTTCAGTTTCTGGATTTATAATTTCTAAATCACCTTTTGACAAAGTTTTTAAAAAAACTAATATGTACAGTAAAAATCTACAAAATGAACACTGCAATGGATTTTAAAGAATTTTGAAAGAAATACAAGAATTCAATTAACACCATGCTAGTTAAAAACAAAATGTCTTTAACACATCCATTGTGAGTGTTATGACACAATTATACTTTAGACCACTTGATAAGTTAAAAGCAGAAATGCCTAAAATTTTAATTTGAAATTTTTTCACCTGTAAGCCATTTGAATAAATCTAAATGTAAGAAGCTTTTAAATGGAAAGACTGGCACTATACGGCTAAAATAGAAACATGATTCTTTGAATGTACACGCTACTTCATCAAAGTAATTTTTGCAAGTGTTCCAGAAGTTTCTTCCCTCCTTCTGAGACTCTCTGCTTCCATACTGGAGAGTGAACCACCAAGCGCCTTCATGTTGAGCTACATCTCCAGCCCATTTTTATTTTGAGACTGGGTCACGCTAAATTGCCCAAGTTGAGCTTGATCTTTCTGCCTCGGCTCTCTAGGGAGCTGGGATTACAGGCATGTACCACCGTATCTGACCCAAGTGTTCGACAATTAAGTGATCCTCGACTTTTCTGTACAATGCACATCACAGACAAAACAAAACCAAAAACTGACCCAACTCAACCAAACCAAAACCTCTACACTTTTTGAAGGTAAGATGCTTGGCGGTGCCAGCGTACACTACTTGGTATCAGCTGAATGGAAAGTACTTCAAGAGTTAAGAGTTCTTGAAAACAAATACAACTGCATCAGTTTCTTGCTTTAAAAACTGTGGGCCCTCTACTTCGTCTTTGATGTGAAGTACAGTGACGTATTTATATATGACTATACTGTGATGAGTGGAGAACACTGATAATATGATCTGAGGTACTGTTGAATAATCAACAGTAAAAAAAAGCATAAATAAAGCCACATAACAGAGTAAAAATGAGCACAGGGTATATTTTACAGGTTTAAAAGAGTATTATTTGAAGAACTGCAGAGTAATGTATATAAACCTGTTACAAGAGTTTTAGAGATTTAAAAAATCAAATTAATTAGAACCCTAACTCAGAAATACATCAGTCCTCGAAATATTCCTCCTGTCACTTATAAGTAATAACGTGGCATTAAATATATATATATATATATATATATATAACCTAGGATTTCATTAGACAACTCTACTATGCTCTAATGAAGGCTAATTAGCAACATTTTATTGTAACACGCATTAAACAGACATTTACTACACCACTGGGAAGGAAACAAACAGCAACTGGAAAAGGCTAAATTTAAGCACTGATTTTCCCACATATCGCTTTTGACAGGTAACTAATGCTAACCTATATATATATCTCCACACAATTTTATGAGCTCCAATTATTGTACACGAAATCCACTTCCCCCTCCTCCTTTCCTCCTTCTCTTTTATTTATTTCTGGTAGTAGTGGGGAACAAACAGGGTGCTCTACCACTGAGCTACATCCCCATCCCTTTTTTACTTTTTGTTCACTGAACCGCCCAGGCAGGACTCCAACTTGTGATCCACCCTTCTACCTCAGCCTCTCTAGCAGCCAGGGTTACAGTCTGTGCCACCGTATTTTTTTCAGTAGGGGCAAACTGACAAATAGTTCAATTCAAATGGATAGAAGTGCTAATCATTTATTCTTCATTAGACAATATTGGCTTGTTTTCAAATATGACATGAGCTTTCTCCAAACAACCACTGCAAGAACATGTCATCCGATACCCATATGGAACAAGATTTTGTTAAAGTAAGGTAGACTTTCTTTCAAAATAGCTATATGGTAAGTACAGCAAATACATTTATTTATTCAGTGAGCTAGGCTCTGGTAACATAGCCTTCATAAAATGAAATTTATTATATAAGTTTTAAAACAATGAGTTTACTCCTGGGTTTTTAAAAATTAGGTCAATTTCAAATAATGCATTTTTTTAATTCGGAAAAAATTAGTAATGCACTCACCGTATGTGATGTACTCAGGCACTTACTCAATGCTTACTTTAGTCAACACACATTATCCCTAAGGCTCGAGAAATTTCTCAATTACAGATGGGCCAAGAGTGGGACAATGACTAGCAACATGGGCAGGAGTCCAGTGGCCACTGAGGACGCTGTGACAACAGTATTTGACACTTGAGACACATTTCTTTCTCACAGAGTGCATGGCATGGCATGCCAGCAGTTGCCCAGCTAACTGGCAGGTTTATTATTAGAGTGAAAATGGTCTCCTCCAATACAACACCCAAGCTATTCACACTCATTTATCAGGCTTAGTCAATTCATTTGTTCATGTTGAAGTACTAATATTAAGCATCTAATATGCACAGATTTTGTACTGTCTACCACTAGGAAACAAAAATATATTTTAAGACTATCAGGGGCTCAATGAGCCATCTGTGTTCACCTAGCTAACTTTCAAACAAAGAAGAGCAGAACAATTAATTTTTCAAGCAGGCTACATTAGAGGGGGAAAGCATTTCTCTCTTCTTTCTCATTTTTTTTTCAGAAATCATTTCTCAAAGCACACCTTATTCATTAGAAACAGACAAGTACTCTGTTTGCTACTATTTAGACCCAAATAAACCTTTGTATGTCAATTCTAAGTTATCACCCTGCAGCTCTGCTCAACACTTCCTTCTTTTTCATTTTACCAGATTTAATTTCCGTTCATACAAAACAAAGCTGAAGTTGAGTCTCACTTGAACTTTAGAAAAAATCAATGACCTCTGAGGTCATAATGCCTCAAAAACATCTTTGTCTCAAATGTAATATTCCAATTCATCATTACCGTACTAATTTACTGCTTAAGTTTAAAATATGGATCATTTTAAAACTGTATTAAAGTATCTTAAGTGGATTCATGATAAAATTTTATAGAAAATAGAAACATTCATGAATTTTCTGTATACAGCACTTACATTTTCTAGCTTTGGGCAGAATCTTAGTTGGAAGTTGAAAATTCTGCAACTTAAGGGGAAAATATTGTGGATCTTGGATTAATGCTGTCAAGCTAAATACAATGAACTTGAAACTGTACTATATTTCCATGCTTCTAAATACAGAAGTGGGGCATTGTACTGTGAGGTAGTTTATTCCTCAAATTTGGTACTTGTGCACATTAACATAAAAAGTTAATTTAGAATATTTCCTTTCAATATCTAACTATATTAATCAAATGAAGATGTATGTAGCAAGTCTTATTCTTTAACTGCTTCAAAACTGAACCCTAAGAAAAAATTCTGTTTGAGAACTCTTCCAGAAGACCTTGAAATCTAAGTTGCTTTTATTACCTTCATGAAAACGATTATGTCACAAATGTCAAAATATAAAAGAAATACACTTTAAAGGCACTGGTTTATATAATAGAATTAAACTTCAATATCATCCATCCATGTAAAGCAGAAAAAAAATTATAAAACAGCTACATTTGTACACAAAACAAAATTTTATACAATATAACTTACTTCTTAAATTAATGTTTTCAAACTAACTAAATCAATTTACGTAGTACATTTCAAAGAACCATGAATTGACATTGTGAACAAATCAATGACAGTATACTACTTTTTAAATGTCTTTCTTTTTTTTTCTTTTGGTGCTGGGGGTCGAACTCAGGGCCTTGCTGCTTGCTAGGCAAGCACTCTACTCACTGAGCTAAATCCCCAGCCCCTACTCTTTATTTTTATTTATTCATTTATTAAAAAAAATTTTTTATTTGTACTAAGAACATGTATTGGTACATTGTATACATAATGATCATATTCAACATGATTATTTTGTACGTGTACACGATATATCTTGGTTCCCCTACTCTTTAAATTTCTAAAAGTCCTTTAACTGGTAAAATACTGACTATAATAATCTATCTATAACCTCCTGCTAGTGTATTGCTCTTAAATTTTAGGTTAATAAGCTTTCCTACTTTGACTCACATTACTCAAATGACCCCCCCAATTAAAGAATTTTAAAAGTATTACATAATGAATTGTTCAGCTTCTCCATAGGAATGCATGAGGAATTATTCATCTAATTCTTCTTGGGCAGGGCAAGCCTCTTCTCTGAGTAAGCTAAAATATAAACAAGGCTAGCCGAGATTTCTGACTAAAAATCCCTAGGTTTTAAAACAATTTGTGACCATTATGTATTTATGCAGCTTGAAGTTGAGAAGAAACTAAGAGGAAGACATTGCCAATCCTCACATCTTAAAATGTTCAAGTAACCTGAAAACCTAATGAATATATTTACATTTCTACAATACGATAGTTACAGAAACATTTATAACATGTAAATCCTTTTCATTAGGCACCACGCTCGGCACTAGGGCTACCAAAATTATTTACTACAGGATCATTAACTGAAAAAAAGGACTGCTGTTCATTTAGACATCGGCTATTATTAACACAAAAAAGTAACAAGAATTACTCACCAGCCTTCATCAAAATCACATTCTTGAAAAGACATCCAACTACCAGCAAAAAGGACACGGGAATAGAATAAGACCGAACTCCTTTGTCTCTGAGCTGCTCCCAGTGAGCACCGTGGGGACCCAGCACAAGGAAATGCACGGTGGCTGTCAGGCTGGCCTGCCACTCTGGAAGTCTGACACCAGCCTGACGTCACACCCCAACATGTCATTGCAGCTGCAAACTAAGGCAGCTTCTCCTCCGGGAAGAATCTGTTGTGATTATGCATGCCTGCTAGCCACAGGGGAAACAGGATTTCAATTTCCTTAAAATTGGCAGATAGCACAGGGTAAAGTACCAAGATACATGGTTACAAATAGCTTTTGTAAAAAGGTTTAATAAGAATTTTAAAATAACCTTAGCTCTAAATAAATGGGTATTTCCTGCTAAAAACAGAAGCACACCAATGACTCTTCCAAACACTTTTTTTGTTGCTGTTTCCAAAGTTAATACATACTTGTTCCAAAATTCAATGAATTAAAGGTATAAAGAGGGCTAAAATTGAGTAGATTTCCACACCCCAGAAATTAAGGTGGTTGCTCAGGTTTATTGATCACTTACTATATGTCAAGCACCTTACAGACTCACCTGAGCCTCATAACCCAATAGAAGAAAGTGAGGCACAGAGTAGGTTAGTAACTTGACCAACATCATAATGCTAATAAAACCAGACATTTTATCACTGTTATACTAACTAGCAGAAGATACAATAGTTGCCAGTATTCTGGCAAATGCCCTTTCAGACCAGAGTCTGTACACATAAACATGTATTTATTCAACCTAAAGGAAACCAGTCACGCTGTTTGTGACACACCATGGACAGCTTTCCGCACGACTGCCATCACAGTTGTCTGGACCCAAGTCCTACCAAGCACTTCATTTTCAATTTCTTGCTATAATACTACTTCGAAAAACTTTAAAAAGGCTTAAAAAGAAAAACATAGGTCTCAGTGCCCAGCTATCTTAACGCTTTTCTGTGTTTACCTTACGGGGTAACTCTCAGAAGCGAACAGCTAAGTCAAAGGATGTGCGTGTTTTTAGCATGTAAAAACAATGTCATTCAGAAAGATGAACAACTTCTATCTGTACCTCAGTAAGTTACATTTCTCTTTTCTCCATATCCTCACTTATAATGAACACTGATAATTATTCTTCTTCTTTGCAAATCTAATAGCAAGCACATGCTATCACACTGTGCTAATTGTGTTTTTGTATATTTTAACTGCAAATGGGGTTAGATTTTTTCATATGCCTATTCACACCTGAAGCAGTTCAGCTCAGAGGTCAAAAGCATGTCAGCTCTAGTGTCAGATGATCCCAGTTCAAGGCCAGCGCCTTTCAACAGTTTTCAGACCACAGGCAAATTACTCAGCCTCTTCCTGCCTGTTTTTTTTTTAATGGAAAAATAAAGATAAATCTTTAATCCTCATGGGACTTTTGTGAGAATTACATGAGAAAAACCATGTAAAACAATTAGAACAGTGCTTACCACACAACTGTTAATTAAAGGTTGACTCACTTAATGGCTGACTATATTTCTTCTACAGTTCATGTCCTTCACTCGAAATGGTGGTTAACAGAAAATGGGCAAACCATTTTAAAAAAAATACTGAAAATAATCTTGTTAGAATGCTAATGGTATAAAAACTTTCAGATATTTCAATCTGAGCTGCCTTACAACTAAAATCTTAACACATAACCTAACTGGTGCTAAAACATTCCTTTCATAAGAAACTGCAATAATAAAAATTAAAAATAGCACCTCCAGTTGAGGAAACAAAATTGTTTCGTCATGTAGTTTGAAATATAGAAAAGCAAGCCAACAGTTTCCTGTAACCAGAAGGTTTTGCATATGTTTCACAAAAGTGGTGATTCATGATCTTTCCCATTTTTTTTTTTTTTGGTCAAGGTTTTGCTAGTTTCTAATTATACTCAATTTAAAGTGTTTACAACAAGAGAGAAAACAAAACTATTCTCAGAAATGTCAAAGAGAAGACAATGGGACAACATTTACTCCAATTCTAAAAGCAAACGATAGTTCCCTTTAAATGATGTGAGCGACATAAATCCTAACAACTATAAGCAGAATACATGAAAGTTAAAATGCAGTAAGCTTACTATTCCTATCCTTAAAGCAAACAGACCTATTATATAATACAGCTTTCAATCACTTTGCCATCAGATTAGTAATAACAAAATATCTTTAAAAATTTACTAAAGAGGGAAGCTTTACATTATTCTAGCAGATTTGGTTGAGGTATGTTTGCTGTTATGTATTCAGTGAAATTATCCCATTTTAAGGCAGACCTTTTAAAATAAAACTGCAGCACAAAATGTTTGCAGAATCATACAGTAGCATGGTGGTCCTGCATGCACATGGCTGCCAGGAGGAAAACAAAAAAATGAAGAGCAGGGCTCTGTGGAAAGACTAGAAGGTTATCAGGGATTCTGAGAAGTAACGAGTAGCCCAGGTATTTGGTTTATGAAGTTTCTCCCATGCAAGGCACAGACCCCTTCTTCCACCTGTCTGTGGTTTACAGTAAGTCTACCACAGGGAAAACAAATGGGCTTAAAGGCAGAATAAGATAAGGTCCTTCTTTTCAAGGTCAGAAGAGCCTGAACAGACAGTTTAATAGGGGAGAGCAAGCTGTAAACAGATCATTATAACATCACTTGATTTGCAGAGCCCACAAGAGAAAATGGTTAATGCATTGGCTCCTTCCGGGACTCTAGGAAAAGGCTTAACAAAGGAAGTGACAGCCGACCTGACTACTCCAAGATGAGATTTCAGCCAGAGGCAGCAGTGTTATAAAAGCACATTTAAGAGGAGGAACCCCATTAGCAGGGAAACTGCTTGAGGGGAAAACTGGGCAATGTTCGTGACATCTTTCGTGATTCTGCCCAGCTTTGCTCCATCCACATTTCAGGAAAGGAAGCTGAGGTACACTGTGTGGAGGGACACTGCACTACTCTGTAAGGACTAAGAAACTGCTGTTCTAATCAGTGGGGAATCCCACATTTCAATGAATCCCGCTTCTCCTTTTCATGTGTATTTACACTACAGAGCAGAAACCATACTTCATCAAACGGTGACAGAAAAAGCCCATCAAGGGCCTCCAAAGCCTTCTCTACCACAGAGTGTGTTTGGGTGTGTTCTTCAGGCAGATGTGATAATGACGGAGGATCCAGTCATGATAGCTGTCATTTTCCAAACATTCTATTATTTTACTTCTCAGTAGTCCTTAAAACTCTTGACTACTCTTCTTGAAAATGCTAGCCTTCGCCTTGATTTATACGATCTGGTTCCCCAGCATTCACTCTACAAAATAGGCTTAGGTACAAACAACCAATCTTAATTGAATGTGTAATGGCTATCTTCATTCAGTAGCAATGTACTCATCACTAATATCCAAAGCAGATCCTCTAAGGAGTAAGAAACAGATCTACCGCTCTCCTTTCTAACAGTGCCTACCCTGCTGCACAACACGAAGCATGCGAATGTTTCAGCAGCTGATTTTATCTCCTAGGACAGTGGTGGCCAACCTATGGCACAAGTGTTACTTGTTTCTCTTTTAAGAGAAAAAATGTTAATGTATTAGTTGATTCTTTCTAAATTAAAACCTCAGTATTTAGGTGTAAGTGCAGTGTTGGCAATTAAGTAAGTGATAAATAAGTGGGTTTGGGTTGCAGTTTGGGTACTCGTCTCTAGAAGGTTCACCACAGTGCTAGGCCATTTAATATAAATCTTTCAGAACAGAAAAATACTTGTACAATGAGCAGAGAACAATTGTGTATTCTACCTCAAGTTTACACAGAGCAAAGAAAGAGTAACAACAGCCTCTCCTTCCTTTTACTCAAATTTCTAAACTCATTTATCTTGGCCTACACCATACCAAAGCCTCATGATTTCCAAAGAAACACCAAGCTGGATGGAGTGGCGCACACCTGTAATCCTAGCTAAGGGAGGATCCCGCTCTGGCGATTCAGCAAGACTCTGCCTCAAAATTTTATGAGGGGACCAGGGATGTGGCTCAGGAGCCTTGAGTTCAATCCCCAGCATCACAAACAAAACAAAATAATACCGGGGGAAAAAAGCGCACAAATAACACAACCACAACAAAAACCCAAACCAAACCCAAAGAATCAAATGCCAAATTTAAAATAACTTGAAAACATGGTGTTTCTCTAATATCCTCATTTATCTTCTGTTAAAAGATGTAGTAATTAAGTAAGGAACAAATCAACCCATAGAAACTAAATACTCTATTAGTCACTCTCCTGGCACTGGAAGAAAACATCAGCCTTCCGAAACTTACAGGAGGAGAGGTTTACTGTGGCTCATAGTTTTCAGGGGATTCAGTGTCTAATTGCTTGGCCCCAGGGCAGAGGCAGCATGGAGGAAAGGCCAGGAAGGCGGGGAAAGCTGTTCAACCCACAGCACACAGGAGGCAAGAAGCAAGGAAGACACTCTTTCAAGTCACATTCCCAGTGCACTCGTCACCATCCAGAGCAGTGAGCCGCTTCTTCTGAGCAGGCTTCCACAACACGTTCCCCACGAACTCCTCAGCGGGGGCATCTCCACGGCTGGGAACAGCACCACCACGACCGAGCTACTTTCCCGAGCCCCAGCTCGGAACGCACGAGACTTCTGGGGGCCACTACGGATCTAAAGCCTAACGCGCATACCTGACAGTAACCCGAGGTAAGTCCCCAACACCCCAGGCCTCACCTGCTCCGTCAGCTCAGGCCTGGAACAGAAGTAAGTTCTACCCCGGCGAGGAGCACAGTCTGTGTGAGCGCTGGGACAACCACTTCTTCCAAATGTTACGTTCCGCAGCCTCGTCTGACGGAAACAGAACAGGTCTGCATATTTTCAGTTTACCACCCGAAATGTGCGAGGGTTTTTTCACATTATATTGGTGTTCTGTTAAGGGTTAAGATTTCACAACACAGCAAACGTCTGGAAAAAGTAGTTGGAAGAGGTGAATGATTTAAGAATTACATTAATCTGTAAACAGCTGCTTGGGAAGAAACCAATTATAACGAAAAAGCCATCATGCTATCAGAATCTTCTTCCCTAAGGAGTACTACCTACTGAAAAATACTTGCTTACTAACAGGATTCAGAACCTCTTGATCTGAGAATTTCCAGTTCTCAGGCCATTAATGAAAAGTTGGCCCTATTAGGCCAGTTTAATAAAACACTGACTCAGACACTTTAAATTCCCTTTATTTCTTCTTCCAATCTTTTTTTGCATATTTCATCAATGTACATTACTCAGGTCCAGTTCAAATGCTACCTTCTCAGAGAGATCTACCCCAATCTTCCTTTGCTCAGGAAGTTTGAGAACTACGTATCAAGAATAATCAAAATCAGCAAAATTCAGTCCACATACTTGCATCGCAAAGAAGCTGCCAGTAGGCGATATATATAAATTATTGTTTAATAAATAAAAAGTACAGCGTGCACTCATGGAAACTGGACTAATCTACTAATGCGTTCATTTATACAACCAAAAACAAACCAAAGTGAGAGATACAATGTAAAAGACAGCAAAGAGGTGGGCAGTAAAACTGATCATCATCTCTCCTTCCTTCATTTCCCCTGTCATACGAAATCTCAACTTCGGACCTACAGGACACATGCGTGTAACATTTATATCTCCTTTGGCATATGTGAACTCTTTGAGTCCGTGAAGAAAATTTCACTTTATGGAAAGAAAATGGATTCTCCGTGATGAGTTACATTTTCACTTTAATGATTACACTGTAGTTAAATGAATAGCTACATACTAGCTTGTGACTTATACTCTAACTGTAAGTAGATAGACTTTTACTATGAAAAAAGACATAAAATGTAACTGGGTTTCTACAAAGCATGATTTACCAACAAAATATGTATTATTCAAGTATGAACAGTCAATTCTTCACTTGTAGCATCTGCCTGGAAGATATATAGTCTGTTTTTGATGCAGGAATAGAATTGAACATATGACCAGTTTCATTACCATCAACAAATAGGCCTCAGAGAAAGTCTGTAATGACTGCTTTGTGTTTCAGCTTGATTTGCTTAAGAAATTCCTGCATACTCTTTTTCAAGGAAGTAAGAACATCCACATTTTTAAATGCTTTACCAGCCCACACAGGACAGAATACTTCAGGGAGACTCAAGACTGAGAGACAGCCTTGGACCTAGGAGACACTGTTCTCTGCAACTGGTTCCGAGGCAGTAGCTGACTTTGAAAGCTGGCTGTCACTTACTGTGAGTCTGCACAGGGGCAATCAGACGGACTTGTGCCACCAACTCTGGCCCAGACTGCCAACACCAAGGTGTACTGGGAATGAGAATTCACTCTGCAAACAAAAACAAATGCTTCTTTGCTGTGTAATAACCTATCAGTGTATGTGTATAACCTAACATAGTTTTAACTCACCATGCTTCTACGGTCACATTTCTGCCACTGCAAGTGTGATGATTTCTTTGTCCTTTTCCATACTTCGTTTGTACAAATTCCTTAGCCAAGAAGTTTTTTTCTTTTCTTTTAAATGAACACACCTATTTTACAAGTTTATTAAAAATTTTACACATATTTTGCTGTCTACTGTTAAACCAAAATCCATCAATCAAACCCGGGTTGAGATTTAATTTTCTTGGCTAATAGCAGGTTTGTCACTTGTTTAACAAACATTTACGGAGTATAATGTTTTGTTTTCTATAAAACTAGCCTTTTTTTAGATCCTGTGGGAGATTTAAAAATAAAAAAGAACATCCAGATTAGTTGTGGGGAGATAAGTAGGATACATACAGTACCTGGCTAAAAGATAAGAAAGACTTTTCAGTTTAAAGCTTATAAAGGATGGGAAACTGCAGAGCAGGAAATAGGAAGTCCAAAGGAAAAAACGAGGTGAGGGCTGAGAATGTGGCTCGATGTGAAGGCCTGTGTTCAATCCCTAGCATGGAAGTACGGAGGGGGTGGGTAAAAAATGAGGTGATTAGTTGGCTTGGTTACAAGGCAGCCATTTAGCGAGGCAGGTGAAGAACAGGGCTGAAGGTGTGAGCATTATAAAGAGGCCTGGTCAGGTGTTAGTAGGCCATAGAGGTGCTAAAAAAGGAGACTTATCAGCAGAGTATTGTTAAGTTACAAGGAGGGGTGGCCAGGGTATCGGGTTTGTGACAAATGCCTTTGAGAAAGCTGATTTTCCCCATGAAGTAGTTTCATTTAACTATGAAACAGGACTAATATTAACACCCCCACAACATGCACAAGACCTAAATTGGGATCTTAGTGTGCTCCCACTGTCTAGAGACGAATTCAATGAGTAAATGAATGTAAAAGAAAAAGATTTTTCTCACTACTAACCCAGGCTGGCCTTGAACTCCTGTTCAGTGATCCTCCTGCCTCAGCCTCCCCATTAGCTGTGACAATGGGCACGCAACACCACATCCAAGTAGAAAATGAACTTTGATACTGACTTAGAAACAAGTTTGACTCAGTATACATTACTATTTAGATTTTGAATAAAATGTTCTCTTGCAAAGATTTTTCTGCGACAATTCCGAATGAGCTCTGGATAGGGTCAAACTCTGATACCTGTAACTGCTGCTACGGCACGGAGAGCTCAACCGGCATTGGACCTTGCTTGCTCAGCTTTGTTCTGGGAAGAAAGCATCCAACTAGTGTTCCATTTCCCTGCTTCTCTTGCTTCTAGGTCTGACCAGCAGGTGCGGCCTGCGGCCTAAACCAGAGTGGCCATGGGACCTCTGGAAAAGATGCTTTAGCGGGGGGAAACTCACCTAGGAAATCAGTCTTTTAAATTTTTGAATTTTAATCTTTTTGGAGGTCATGGCAGCCATGTGGACCATGAAGTAACCATGAGAAATGAAATGTTATTCTAGGGTGCTGAAGCAGGAAAATGGAGAAATCCAGGGCTCTGATCTAACATTAGAATATCTCTCTCTGGGGCTGTTTGACTCCAAAGAAGAAATTACTGTGTGCGCAAGTCACCTTCATCTTATGCCAATCACTGGCACAGGCAACAGGGCTGACTTGCTAAGAATAACTCCTGTTCATGCCCTGGGGCTGAGGAAGCTCACCTTCACACAGCACAGGAAAGAGAAAGCCCACTAGAAAAAACTCTGGACTCTTTCCAACAGGAAGAAAGTTGGAGATAGCAGTTTGGTAGACACCAAAAGGGGCCAGTCACATTCTGTGCCAAATTAATACGCCAAAATGCAATTAAGTATGACAAAACCAGTTCAGTGCATTAAGCGACTGGAAAACATTAACAATGAGCAACAAAAAGATTAGGCTGCCAAAACTTTAAACTGTACATAACAGAAAATAACACAAAAGATGATCGACTGGAAACTGGAAGGATACAACCCATCCTGGTACAGTAAAATTACTGTCAATCAAATAAAAAGCGTATGGAAAACAGCTTACAAAGGAACATACTCCTCCCAATAATATGTGTATCTAACTCTCCTACTTCTAGATCAGCTAAGAGTAAGTGTAATTAGATATAAATGACAAAACAAAAAAGGAATAAGGTGTATTAACAGAAATAAAAGAGTAAATTTAATTCTTGAACATTGTTTTTTAAATTTTTTTGTTCTGATACCTGAGGATCACAAGGTATGGATACTCAAACACAAACTTTGGAAATGGCCCAGTTTCATAGGTTTCTTTTGAAAAATTTCATAATATGTTATCCAATAATAACAAAAATTCCCGATTTTTCAGAATTTAATTTGAAAGCCCCAGAGTAAGCTATGAATGCCAGCATAAATATTTGGAGTTGACAGGAATGTAAAATAGTGCAGTCACTGGAGAAAACAGTTTAGCTCAAAAAGTTAAGACATAAAAATACCACATGGGGGCAGGGAAAAAAAAAAACCACATGACTCAGCAATTTAACTCCCACTGAGAAACCCACAAGTTTAAAAAGGTATTCAAACAAATACCCATATATAAATGTTCATAGCAGCACTCTTCACAATAGCCAAAAAGGCAAAAACAATTCAAATGTCAATCAAGAGATGAATGGATGAACAAAATGTGGCATTTACATACAACAGAATGTGATTCAGTGATTAAAATTTCTAATAAACAGAATTTCTATACATGCTACAAGATTGATGAACCTCAGAATGATTATGCTGAGCAAAAGAAGCTACACAAAAGGTCATGGATTTTAGTGCTTGGTTCGGCAGCACATATACAAAAATAGGTCATGGATGTTATAATTCCATTTATAAAATATTCCTAAAATTGGTAAATCTGAGAGAGAAAGCAGATTAGCCCTCGTAACCAGGAAATGAAGGAGGGGCAAATGGGGAATAACTTTATAATGAGTACTGTATTGCCTTTTGGGGTGATAAAAATGTTTTGGCACCAGGTCGAGGTCATGGTTTGCACACCACTGTGAATGAATCTACTAAATGACCATGAATCTACACTTTAAAATGGTTGCTTTTATGCTATATGAGTTTTACTGTAATTTAAAAGTAACTGAAATGTATGAAATATATGAAGCGCTAAAGGAAAGTGTCCGTTGGAATTTAATCAGTCCTAGCCAGTAGTATTTCAGCTTGCTTTAATCAAACATTATTCTACTAGTCTTCATGGACTGGCTATATACTGGGATCTTCTTCATTATATCTGGCAGTCTAAGATTTAAAATATGAGTCTACATTCTGATAGAATAATTCCCACACTGCATAGGAAACTGCCCGATGTCCATTCGACTTGTTCAGGAAAACGACAGGTTAAGGAATATTCAGATGGAAATCACAAATGAAAAAGACTAATAGTTTACTATTGTGGAGATCCTCAGACAAATTCCTTGGTAGTTTGGAATCCTCTCACTAAATTAACTAATTCTTTCTTTCTCTCTCTCCTTTCTCACAAGAAATATGAGATTAATAAGCTGCTTCCTACTGTTTATTGCTCCTAGGCAAAGGTGAGCAGCCTTTCCTACAAGGCAAACCACACAGGACAACATAACAAGAGAAAAGAAAGGCAAAACTTGTAAATTCCGTGTTAAAATACCATTTTCATCTAGAAGTTTTACATGTTTGCAAATTTTCAATTAAAAAGGAGAGAAAAGCTGAGATGGGAGAATTGAAAATTGGAGGCCAGCCAAGGTAACTTAGAGAGATCTTGTCTCAAAACAAAAACTGGAAAGGGGCTGGGAATATAGCTCAATGGTAGAGCACTTATTGCAATGGGAAGGGGAGAGAGATGGAGAGGGAATGGGGGAGAAAAGAGGGAGAGGGAGAAAGGAAGACAGAAAGATCCAACTCTTGCCCTCAGATGTTTCAGGTGTGGGTCTACACTGGTCCAGCATTCCCACCATGGGAACGGTAATGGCAAGGATTACACACTTCTGCTTGAGGAATGGGTGAAGGTTGGGGCTGGGGGAGGCTGAAGGCCCCTTCTCTCGTCTCTTCAAAGATGGAGCAAACACAGCAGCACTGAGGCACTGAAATAGGTAGGTACCAAGACTCTCACTTTCAAGGATGACAGCTGGCAGGCTAGCACATAGCCCCCACTGCTGAGCACTTCATACGTATGCCATGAAGGATTTCCAGAAACCCACCTGGTCTTTCCCCTTAGTGTCCTAAAATTGTCATCTTGCTGTGGTGGACATGAGAGAGAATTCCCACTTTCACAGGTTCTAATACATTTATAAAGTACAAGACATATTTCTCACTAGTAAATGATATGAATTTTACTTTTTGAATCTGTATATACAATTAAGCCATATATTTTTCAAACATCATATTACTTTTATTTCAACACTGATGTTATTGAAAATGCTTTCAGTAAAAACAATCACCAAGATAAACTAATATTTTATAAGTTGGTCTTATTAGGAATATTTCATGAAGTTCTCTAAAACTGAAGGCCATTTAAGTTTAAACAACTTGTTTTGCAACAACTAAATTTTCTATGGCACCATTTGGTTATAGGAAGGTAAAGCTTTTTCCTTGGGATGGTAGGTTAACAAGAAACGAAGAAAACTAGTTTATACTGTGTAAGACCAACACCCACTGACAATATAAACAAGTGAGAAAAGTTAATGGTAAAATTCTATCAAGAAAAGACAACTTTAGTCATTCTCGGACATCTCTGAGCTTCTGCCATATTGAGTACTGCACGCAAAAAATTCTGCCCACATACTACATTGTTTTATTTTAACTATAATTATACTGCAATTAAAATATTTCCTAATAAACAATGAAGAAAAGTGCTTAGTTAATGTACACAGTAAATACCCTAACAGTGACTCACTTTCAGGGCCACTGAGACCACCACTGAAACACTTCAACTATCACTATTTAAATCTGTGTCAGAAGGTTCATCAATCAGTTTAAGGGGTGTTGGAAATATTTTTTGGGGGCAAGATGAGTGGTATTCAAAGCATGCGGCTGGCTAGGGATCTTACATAAATAGAAAATCAGCAATGTGGTTAGAAATGAGAAATCTGCAGCAACTTCTTAAAACAAGCACTGAGGCTGGCTGCACTGATTGATTCTTTTACAAAGGATTTCTCTGCAGCACGTCTCTGTGTGCAGCATTTTACCCAGAGTAGAATTTCTTTCAAGATTTGTTTCAAGATTCAACACTCTCAAACTTGCTGCCTTATTAACTAAGTTTCTGTAATATTTTGAATCCTCTGTTGTTGTTTCAACAATATTCACAGCAGGCTCAGCAGCTGATTCCATCTCAAGATACCACTTTCTTTGCTGATGCATAAGAAGCAACTCTACATCTATTTATGTTTTTTTTTTAAATTTACTTTTTAACATACTTAAAAACATAAAACTGTACCTATTAAAGGGGTAATGTAGTATTCTGGCAAATGTACACACTGTATGATGCTAAAATCAGGTTAAATATGTCCGACCTGTGCTGCATTCATCATGCCTTGATGGCGAAAACTGTCAAAATCTTTTCTTCTAGCTACTGGAAATATATGGTACGTTATTGTTTCTATGATGAAAAACTAATGAGCTTCTATTTCAAAAGACATTTACATATTCTTGTGGGTCAGACTGAAACATTTTCTCTGATACTGATTTTCCACTTCCTCTTATTTATACATTGATTTATTGTCTTTTGCTGTAAGTAATTTCATACTGTCTAGAGGAAGAGGCTGGTTATGAATAAATGGAAGTTTCCAGAACCTGAGTTAGTTCTTTGCTTGTTTGCTATTTTAATCAACAATTACTGAGTGTGCACAGCAACAGGGGTGGTGTGTATAAGCTGTCTGCATGTGCAAGTGCACTCTGTAATTCTTAAAATTGAGAATTAACAAGTTATTAAATTAGGTTGTTTACTTTCTCTAAAGACAATTCTACCTTTTTTTAGACAAGGTCTTGCTGTGTACTCATAGTTCAGGGCTGATCTCAGACTTGCAATCTCCCTGCCTCGGCCTCCCAACTACTAAGAATTTTTAAAGTACAAAAATATTTGGTGTATATAACAAACAGACCATACACACTAATGGGGAAATGGATACAAACATTCCTAAAATCACCTATATGAAGATCAAAAAAAAAATGCTTTGAGAATGTTTTCATCCTGTAATATCAAAGAAAATTAAATGGCTTTTAAAAATATATTGTTTTCTAACTAAAGTCCACAGTTTATTCAGATTGCCCCAGTTTTTGCCTAATGCCCTTTTTCTGCTCCCTGTTCTAGGACATCACATTACATTGAGCCAGCCTCTCTCTTTAGGATCCTATTGACTGGGACAGTTTCTCAGGCTTTTTAAAAAGTATTTATGTACAGATTTTTTTTTAATCTTTACTCTTATAGGCTAAAACCATTTCCAGAGATGATTAGGTCAGTTCTTTCTGCCCCACTCCCCTCAATGAGGTTGAGTCATACATCAATAAGGAAGTTAGGTTCCTTCATCAGTCTGCATTCTATCTTGGAATCTTTCGACTTCCCCAATGATTTTTTGCCCACAAGCATTCCTCCTAGTTTTGTATGGTTTAAAGGGTTTTGATAAAGGCATAATGTTCCATACCCACAATTACAGTATCACACAGAATAGTTCCACAACTCTAAAAACAAAAAGTCCTCTGTGCCTCACTTATTTAACCTTTCCTCCTGTCCCCCAAACTTCCGATCTTCTAAATGTCACTCTCTACTTTTGCCATGTCTGGGATGGCTACGGGACTCATTTGCTATATACACTTTTTAGACTGGCTTCTCCCACTTAGCAATACACATTTAGGATCCACCTTAAAGCTTTTTGTAGTGGGATAGCTCCTCCTTTTACTGATGAATAATATTTTACTGAAATGGAGATACCACAGTTTGTTTATCCATTCACCTACTGAAGGATTTCTTGGTTACTTCCATTTAGTACAATCATGAGTAAAGCTGCTATAAGCATTCATGTGGAGGCTTATGTATGGACATGCTTTCAACTCAACTAAGCAAATGCCTAGGAGCAGTTTTGTAGGACTGCACGATAAAACCATGTTTTTAGCTTTGTAAGAGACCGCCGATCTGTCTTCAAGTGTTGCATTCCTGCTAGCAATGAATGGGAGCTCTTGTTACTCCTCAACCTTGCTAGCAATTGGTATTGTTAGTTGTCTGGACTGTAGCCACTGTAGTAGGTGTGCGTGGTACCTCACTGTCATTCAATTTGCAGTTCCCTAGTGACAGATGTGTTAAGCATCTTTCATATGCTTTTATGCCATCTGTGCATTTTCTTTGGCAAAGTTTCTGGTCAAATTTTTGCTCATTTTAATTGACTTGTCTTCTTTCATACTGTTGAGTACAGGACATTTTTAATGAGGGAATTTAATGAAGTTCTTTGTCCAGAGTCACACAATTGGCTACAGAACAGAGTATAAATCAACCTCACCAATTTGTCTACATCAGCATTTAGTCCAGGAACCAGTAACTTGACTTTTAAAAGTTTTCTTTCTTCTAAAAAGCATCACAAAAAATGGAATCAACCCAAAGGTCATGATCTCTTATGGAGAAATGATCAAAGAAAATAAGGCACAATCATACAAACAGCACACCATAGAGCTTTTAAGATATTCATTATAAATTCTGACATTTTGACTTTATAAAAGATCTAGAGTTATACTTTTAAAAATATTAGCACTGAAAGAAAAAAACAGAAGAAGAAATGAAAGAGAGAAAAGGATAAGGAAAGGAAAGAAAGAAAGAAAGAAAGAAAAAAAAAGAATAGTATGTCCATTTCTAGGCCTTTGGCAAACATCTATGTTTCATTTTCATTCAACCTCTGTCCAGATTAATGATGCAGACTGTAAGTAAGTTAATTCATAACTTTTCTCAAGGTGCTGGGCCTGTTACCTGGAAATGTGGCTAATAACAATTTAAAGGAAATTAACTTCTCTATTTTCTGTAGAAATCACAACTGCCATTCAACAAGTCAATGTGACTGATGGAAGCATTCAACCAAAGGCATTAAAAAAATCTACCAAGAATTTGACTTTCTCTTTATGTAAATTTGTTTTTTGAGAGAAGTATCTTTGGAAGGGTATTAACTGCTGTTCTGTAGTGCGCTTGACAAAACTAGAAAGAAAAGTACTTTAACTGTTCCCTGAATGATACCAGGAATTCAGGTTATACATCTGGTAGAGAATAATCTACGGATTTTAAAACATAGAAAAGTATGTTATTATCTCATGTTCTTGCTGGATCTAATGAAATTAAGGCTCCTTTCCCAAATGAAAAGAAAGCATATCTAGTTGGGTGTTTGGCATTCTTTACCCTCTATTGTTCTTGACAACTAATGAAATATCTGGTATTTAAAAAAAAGATCACTGGTATTTCCAAGTTTTTATATTACAAGAAGGGTAAGAGCTGAGAAATACAATTCATTTCTATCATGTCACACTGCAATAGTCACTATTTTGAGGAAGAATTACCAGTAACAACATTAATAGTCCCCTGTCTCTCTGCTTAATGTCCCCAACTCCCAGAGAGGCCACTTACTTTTCCCCTGAGTTCAAGTCCCCCAGTAAGTCTTTCTAACTCACTGAAATAACTGAAGTTGTATGTCTGTGGTAGCAGCCTCCAAGATGGCACCCAATGATCCACAGGCAGAACCACCCAGCTAAACTGTAGCGATTTCTTGGCCCAAAGAAATGCTTGCTATGTTTTAAAGACTATACTGTGGGATGATTTGTTGTGCAGCAACAGGTAATGTAATCCATTTAGCTTTTCTTAAAGCCTGCAAGTATTATGTAAACGCTGTCAAGTTTGAAAAGCACTCTTCCCTCAGTTCTTCCACCTTTCTCCTTCTGCTAAACTCCTTTAGACGGTCCACACTAATCATGCTACTAAAACTGCTTTCTTAAAGGTCAATCAATATTCTCATAATTGCTACACCGATGGTCTCTGTTTCTTCTCAGCCCTTTGATATCTATGCTGCTTCTGACAATTGGAAATCTTTACATTCTTGGCTTCCACAACACTGAATCCTCCTTTGCTCTGACTCAGGGCCTCTGGACTAATTTTCTAACTTTCTTCCCATACTACATTTTAATTCATGGCCTTAAACACATGCATTCTGATTTAAATCCTCAACCTTTTCCCACAATAGGCATGATGACAGCAACAACAGCAGCAACCACTACAATTAAAATTTATTAAGCACTATGTGCTAGGCTATGTCAAGCTCTTCACATGTCACGTATATTGTCCCATACATATTTCGCCTTTCCATTAACTCTTTGGTACCTAAATACACTCTGCAAGCTTGCTTTCCAAATTCCTCCAGCATTGAGACCAGTGCTGGACATACACCAGGTGTTCACGGACCAGGATATTCACTGCCTACGTGGCCGGGAAACCCCACAAATGCATTTTATTACTGTGCTACTAAGTTCAAAAATCACATTTATAACACAGATTTGAATCATATATGGCATGGTCATTTAAAGCTGAAAACAATAACAAACTGATGATGCTAAATTAACTTAATTTAGATGATATTGTTTTAAGAATGTAAAATGACTATAAAATGCAGTTTCACTAAAGTGACTGTAAGTGGTTACATGTAACATGAGAGAAAAGTCTTGGAGACTTAGGACAAAGGTTGCATGCTAAATGGTTAAGACTGGATCTCAAACTGGAAAGAAGAAATCGTTAATCATGTCAACTCGCATGGGTAGATGCTGGCTTTCATTTGAAAGCAAGCATATTTTTTTGCTCTTTTTTTTTTCCTCCAAAATTTATTTGCTCACTAAAAACTATTTCTTCTTTTGCAATACTTGGAATCTCCTTGTCAGTTTAAACGTGTTTAGTTTAGCTAAAATTTTTTTTTATTGTGAAACATAAAAATGTGTTATGAACTATAAATAATACAGAAGCTATAACAGAATCCAGACACTGAGTAACTATTTGAGTGTTTAGTGCTCTCCAGCACGCAAAGATGCCACGAAAATATGGCCTCTGGAATGGTAACAGCAGAGATTTCAGCTTGGCATGTAAGAGTGTTTGTGTTGGTTGCATTTAAGTAGTTAAGATAACGGCACCCCCCACCCCCACCTTCTACTTCTAATTGCATTTTTAAAAATTTGAAAGCATTTTTGTACTTGAAACAATATATTCACATCCATCCGAGAACATGTCATAAAATGAGCCATAGGCCCCGCTCCTACTCTTTGAACCTCTTTTAAACATTTTGCAGTTAGAAAGGAATCTCGAATTATTTACCAAGTTTTGAAAAATCTGTTCAACCATTATAATGAGAAAAGAGGCACTCAGTAACTGCTAACATGGTAAGTATAACAGTAACTCAAAGAAATGCTGGATTTTGGTTCCCTGACTAAACTTTTTATCTCCAAAAGTGAAATGATAATTTAACAAAAAGTCCTCAACTTACAAATAAAATGTATTACAGAAGTTTGTAATGTTGAGAGGGACATGAATTACATTTGTTTATATTGGGTTTGTTTTTCAGAAAAATTATAACAAAAGATAACAAACAGAAAAGTTCAGAACCAAATAAATACATAAATAAAATGCAAACTTGCCCAACAGGAGCATCGTTAGCATTGCCTTAACCTGTAACTGAGCTTCAGCTTCAGTCCTGCTTCCCAGGGTAAGGGGAGCTAGAAGCTGTCATCCTGTCAGAAAGAAGCGCACTGATTACTTATCCAGAGAGACAGTTTTTCCTCGAGTAGAGTTTCTCGTGTGGGTTTTTACTTGGAACCCTGGGTGGTGTGATAGACAATTCGCTTCCCAAAATTTTTGCAGCAAACAGGCAAATTTCCTGTGGTTTTTCATTATTACAGCAGCCTTTGGGGGAAAAAAGCTAAGAGAATAACATAGGGCCCATTTTCATAGAGGCAGTTCGTAGAGGCTCTAAACTAACACGATCCTTCCGGCGGTTCAGGTTTTTGTAAGGCAGAGCCCAGACTGACTGCTGAGGGACTCGCTGGCCAGATGGCCACTACTAGAACTGGAGGAAATGAAGTTTGGGCAGAAGGTTCAAGATGCAACCAACTATGTTTTCTGTCTGCCAGGTCCACTGCTACTGTCTGTCTGCTTCTGTCAACCTCTTACTCAAGGCTCCCTTCTTAACTGACGAAGTCAAAGAAGGCGTCTTGGCCCTCATCTCAGAGGACTGATGTGTTGTATCCGACACAGTGAGTACTCCTCTTTTCTGGTCTTCCTAGTCCCAGGCCTTTCATGCTAAGCATTTCTGCTAGCAAGCAGCAGGTAGACACTGGTTCTTTGTCCAGCAGGTAGACACTGGTTTCCTTTCAGGTTCTGTCTTCGACCTTCTTTCACTGCATCTGCTCCATCTGTAAGTAATTTAACTCATTCTTTATCCAGACTGCAAATTCAAAATGCTCACACCTCTTCATTCCTATTGGAACTCGTTTCTTTGTTAAACTTCTCATCTCAAAATTCAAACGCTAGTGAGTAGCTCTTCCCCTCATGTTTGCTATCCCTCATCCGAGTTCTGCTAATCCTCAGCCTACCTCCTTCACTAGTATTGGATCTACCTTCAGGTCTGCTGTCAGTTTAAAGTCCTTGTCCCACTTTCGACTGTACCATTTAAAACTTTAAGGGATCCATGCTCAACTGTCTCGCCCTTTTATCCTCCACATGGCTGCAGGTTTTACCTTTTGAACACACAAATTTGGCTTGTTCTCTTCCGCTACTTAAGACCTTAAAAATGACCCACGAGTGGCTAGATGACTGATTGTTTGTGGTTCTTAGGATATCACACAACACTAGTGTGACCTGCCTGCCTCATTTACCTTGGCTCCCTGACTCCAAAAGGTCACACTCCATTCTCCAGCATTACTGAAGTATCTCTGCCAAATGTTAGAGCCTGAGACACGATCTGAGGTGTTCTCCTTATGCTGCTGCCGTTCTCTCCACGTGCTGTTCCATATGGTAGTCGAATATCTTGCTGTTTAAGGGGCGCACTGCAGTTTCTCAGTGGATCTTAGAGTTCAGAGTTCTTGGGTAAAGTTACACAATTTTAGAATTATTTACAGAAAAAAATCCTTATTAATTCATATTATCAGCTCATATATGGAGATTACATAAAAGTATCTGATAGTTTTACAGTGTTTCTTTAACAACAATATTATAAAAAGAGTTTTGCCAGGTTGGGGATGTAGCTCAGTGGTAGAGAGCTTGCCCAGCATGTGTAAGACCCTCGGTCAGTCCTCAGCACATGCACAAAAAGAGTTCTTGGTTTTTTTTTTTTTTTTAGATCACTCTTCACAGAAGCAGAGAACAAAGAAACAAAGAAGTATAATTTCTTACATAGTGTTAAGCATTGAGGTAGACTGAAAAAAGCAAAAAAGGAAAAAAAGTTAATTCAATATATATTTAGTGCATACCAATTGGGTACCGGGTACTACTGAGTTGCCATTAGTTTAAAAGTTCATCAGTCAGGCACGGTGGTGCCTGCCTGTAAGGGTGAGGCAGGAGGATCACTGTGATTTTGGGGTACACAGTGAATTCAAGGCCAGTATGAACTACATAGCGAGACCCTGTCTCAAAAACAAGACAAAACAAAACAAAACAAAATGATCTTCCTTACTTTGTCTACCATGCCAAACACAGCTAGAACACACAGGTATTTTAAAAACTAAGACCTTTTTAACATTTATCATATATGTATACATTCCGGTTCTTTTTTAAAAAACCACTATACAATTATAAAAAGTTTCCAAGTATAATTCATTTATCAGTATATAGAACTTCTGCAAGAAGTATTTCAGACAAGTGAGTTTTTTTTTTTTTTTCTGGTTGCTGGGGATTTAACTTGTGGTCTTGTGCTTGTTAGGTAGGTGCTCTGCCACTTGAGCTAAACCCCCAGGGTGACAGGTAATTTTTTAAAAACTTTAATACAGAAAATATTTCATTGTTTGGAAATAAAATTAAAGTAACAAACATTTAGTGAACACCTACTTCATGGCTAACACCATGCTAAGTTCTTTATAGATAATTTGATTCTTGTGCAGCTCAGTGCAACAGAATCTGTCTAACTAGTGTGCGTGAGGCCCTGGATTTGATTTTCAGTGCTACAAAAATAAATACATAAATAAAATCTGATTCTCATAAATATAAAAATGTTGACATTTCTGTTTAGACTTGAAAAAAACAGAGACTAGAGAAATGAAAATATTTGCCTAAAATCACAATAGAGAAGTTAGATTAGAATCTAAGTCTACCAGATTACAAGTACCATTTATTTTCCACTACAAATCTCATCTTTAAAATTAATTTGTTTTACCATATGAATAATCTAAGGGTAACTTTAAAAGAATGAGTGGGACCTTAGGAGAATTATCAAAATCTTTAGTTGGACACTATGTTCATGTAATATTCACTGCCTATACTCTTGGCATAGAACACACTCCTACTGGCTTTCAAAATGCAATCTCTGCCTCTATTACTATCACCTAATCTGCTACTCATACTTGTTTTTTTGGTAATGGGGATGACCCCAGGGTCTCTGCACTGAGGCACCTTCTCTGCCCCCTTTTTCTTTTGAGACAGGATCTTGTTAAGTCACTAAGTGGGCCAAGGGGGCTCAAACCTGTGATCCTCCTGCCTCTGCTTTCCAGGGTGCTGGGGTTATAGATATGTGTGACTGCACCTTGCCTAACTACAGTTTTTATATCCCATCACCTTGCAACTCTAAAATTACAAGCTGGAAGATAAAAGTAAACTCATAATTCTTTTGCTTGTTCCAGTATTTTAAATATGAGTTCATATTTTGAATTATTAAAGGGTTCGCCAAATGTTCAATGTCATGTCATACAATTTTTCTTTGCCGAAAGAAACTATATTCCAGAAAACACTGAATTCCAGAGCAGAGTTATGAACAGGATGTTAAAAAGCCGACTTCTGCTAATAAACAAGCCATCATAACTTGTTATTTTCTAAGCGTACTGAACCCATACAGACTCATACAGACCCCACTGTCATATAGCACCACTTAGGTGCTTAGGACTTTTAAGCATTATTGAGCTACATAAAAATTAAGGAAATAAATGCTCTGTAATTGATAGATCTCGAATTAAATAAGTGAATAGATGAACTTAGTAATTTAGAAATGAACAAAGTATATGCTTAATCTTTAGAAACCTGATATTCTTTTTTTTTTGGTGCTGGGGATCGAACTCAAGGCCTTGTGCTTGGAAGGCAGGCACTCTAACCATTGAGCTAAATCTCCAGCCCCGAAACCTGATATTCTTGCATCAGTACTTTTTCTTCCCCTATTCCTCTTCTTTCCTTTCCCCCATATTTCATTTGATTGACTATCTATTTATCTTCTACTGAAGACCTATAAAGAGCTATTATTAAAGGTAAATGGGAAAATAAGGGGAAACAGTACAAAGTATAATTTTTGTCATGAAAATTTCATGATTATCCAGTCTGGAGGAAAAAACATTAAAATCACATCTGTCACTTTTTGGTTACATAACATACATAGAATATATATTTCTGGCAAATTAGATGCAAAAACCAGAGATGACTTTACATTTTGCCCATAATTTTTTTAATTAAGAAAGAGAACGGTTAACAGAATTTATAAAAGCAACACTTGTTAATTTTTTCCCCTATAGTAGCTATTCGTGAACGAGCTATAGCACTCAGATGAATATTTGCCACCATCTATAAAATAATCACATTACTTTAGAAACCTTAATTGAACTCCCTATTGCCATGGTAAAGTATCATACTAAAAACAAGTGGAAACAAACAGGCTGTGCTTGATGCCCAAGGTCACACAGTGAGTCGGGACTGAGAAGTCGGAACAGACTTCCTGAGTCTTGTCACCTCAGGCTTATCCCTAATTCTAACCCTCCCTTTCATGGATATACAAGCTTACGTGTACACCCACCTCCTTCACATGTGCCAATCCTGGGAAATGGCATAGTGGGGGCAGTTTACAAAATGAAGATATTTTAGGAAAGCATCACATAATTGCGTGGCATTTGAAGGTACTAAGCTTTTAGTATTTTCTTCCTATTCCTCCTATCCCCCACATTGCTTTTCTAAAACTCTTTAAAGCACCTTCCATGGCTCAAATTCTTTACCTGACTTTATAGGTACCAACAAATAAGATTTTCCCGCAAGGAAATATATATGATAATTTTATGCTTTCTCTCTGAATCTTCAAAAAATATGCAATTTTAATCTCTAGGAGAATACTCAGAAGATTTAGTTACTAAGCTTGTCTGTTATAAATATATAGTCAAAGTCATGTTCATTATGAAGGAAAAATACAGATTTCAAATATTACATGAAATTATGCATAATAGGGGAAATGCATAAAATATCTCCTTTAATTTCAATGGTAAGACAAATATTTTGGATTAAAAATAATAAAATATATAAATAAGATTATCTTCTTAGCAATCACAGTAATATAAATTCAGAGAAGAAAGAGCCCAAAATAGCAAAGCTATTACTGTGTTCCAAACACTTTTATAGTTAATTCAGTAACAAAAACCAGAACTAATTCTACATAGGAGTGTGGAATAATGGCGACATCATGTGTTTTACAAAGTGTTGTCAAGCTCATTTCAATTATTTTAATGACTAACTGCATTACAAAATAAATGTTTCTGAACTACCTATTTAATAATATGCACATATCACGGAAACTCACCTCATTTTCTTTAAATTATTGATGTTATGCTAAGTAGGTCTTACCTATTACTTCAGTAGGTATAGAAAGGCAAAGATAAAAGCAATAATTTCTTTAAGTCACAGGAACGAAAATGCCAAACTGTCCAAGCTGACAAAGCCTGAAGTCTCTTAGTACATAATTCTGCCAGCATTACTGAGCACGAGCGAGCAAACGGAATTTGTGGAGAATATGAAGTATCATTGCATCAAGCCATGCACTTGTTCCCTCAGAAATGGACTGCAAACACTAACAAAGAGTAAGACTCAGACTGCAGAAACATTTTCTCCCAAATGCAGTTGAATTACTGGCTATATAAAGCTTCGGAACAGTACAAAGAATGCAGCAGATGTAAGGAAAGACACAGTCTTGCTAGGAATAAACAAAATAGAATAAAATAGGTAATTAACTCACCAAATAGCCTTTTGCTAAAAACCTGAATTCTTCCCTTTATCTCATGCTTCTGGTTTCTAAAGACAAATTACATGCTTTTCGACAGTATGATAACGAAAGGGCACACCGTGTGATCTCTTTCCTGCTCTTTCCACTAAAGAAAACTGAAACACTCTGCAATCTCCCAAAGTACTTCCTATGTATGAGCATGCTCAGTATCTAATTTAAATGACTCGGTATTTCATCTCAGCATGTGATGACCTACTTCCAAACAAACTCAGAGCTGCAAATTCAATCAAAGATCATTAACTATAATAAACTAAATGGAACCACGAAGTGACAATTGATTTGTTTTTAACTTTATGATTTTTGTGGTTCATTTAACTTGATGTGACTGGAAATGGTAATTTCCATCCTCTCATTAAAACAACCTTTGGTTTCAGTATTTAATTATGTCAACAGAAGTATCCCAAAATTCTGGAATAAACTGAAGTTTCAAGGCATTCAGGATGTGATCTCAAAACATAAATATGATAACTGAAAAATTAAGCAAATTATAAACCATCCAGATTTCAGCTTCACACCTCTTATTCAGTCCTCTTGTCTATTCACCAAGTAAAACAATGTGCAAACTATGTAGTTGTATTTTAATGTCCTCTCTGGAAACACTACTAAACTGAAATATTGTGTCTTTATCTAAAAAGTTTGCTACCTACAAAACTATAATGATAGGACATTTTTCATCTATAGATTACACATTACATAACATCACAGATGATATGATTATGTAACAGCAGACCTTACAAAGATACTGATAAACTTATAAAACAAGATTTTTGAAAAAAGTCGTCTGCATTTTAAGAAACAAGTTTAACAAAAATCAACCAATAGTTTACATATTTATATTTATGCCATTAAATAATTTGTCCGGCTTGCTCAGTAAACTGTTGCCAAAGCCATATGCAGTTATGGATGATGGAAATATGGTCAAGACCCTTATCCTCCAGTCTGTTTTAGGTGTCCATAAATAAAGATCTAGCACAGTCCCACTAAAACCAACCAGACAGCCCTTTCATATCTACTTCTCATTTTCGTCTTGGGCAGACAAGTAGAAATAGGGAGTTTGTAGACTTGACAAATAACCAAGTCCAGTTTACCAAGCACTGATGGAGCAGTGCTAATTCTACCTTTACGTGGGCACATATGCTAAGTATTGCTTTTGCTTACAACCTTTCTTGGTTACTTGGTCAAGTACTTCAACAAAAATTGAAATGTTAAAGGAAATTTTTTTTTAATCACAGAGAAAAACGCATAGAACAACATCTAAATCCAACATTTTCCCAGGAGGAAAATCATGTTAAGTTCAAAGAAAACTATCAATACACCATTTCCTTCAGCATACTCATTGGCAACCAGCTTTTGGAGGTACAGCCGAAGATCTGTTGGGTATACTATGTTACATAAACATTCCATTTCCAAAGAAAAGTCCAGGAAAAGAAAAAAAAAGGAGTAAAAGCAAATAATAAAGAGTTACACAACATATTAAGAAATGTCAGCTGGCTGTGGTGGCGCTCCTCTTAATCCTAGTACTTGGGAGGCTGAGGCAGGAGGATTACCATGAGTTAAGGAGTCAGCTTGGGCTACATGGTGAGTTCAAGGCCAGCCTGAACTACATAGAGACCTTGTCTCACACAAAAACAAGACCAAAAAAGAAAAGAAGTGTCAATATGCATGCTGTGTACTGAATTATATACATGTGTCAGGATGGAGTTCTATAAAGAGTGTACCCTTGGGCTGGAGATGTAGCTCAGTGGTTAAAGTGCCTGCCTGGCAAGCACAAAGGCGCGAGTTCGATCCCCAGCACCAAAAAAAAAAAAAAAAAAAAAAAAAGAGTGTACCCAAAGTACTCAGGGAAATCACTGTGATCCCTGAATGTGAGTAAGGAGCTTGTCATTTAAAAATAAACAAAGCCCTACTGTGATACATAAATACTTACTGAGATAGTGTTATACAAAAGCACGGTGCAAGACATTATATAGTGGGAAGTAAACGTAAGAGTGAAATTCTAAAGGACAATGAGACTCTGTCTGTGTGTGTATGTGTGTGTGCGCGCGTGCGTGCGTGTGCATGTGAGATGGTAAAAGAGAGGTGCGCTGGTTTCTGGAGGGCCTGGAAGGGAGGAGAGGACGGCTTCCGATGAGGGAAACTGGGGAGGTTTCCTGAGGGGCCGACTTTCTGAAATGCCCAGACAGCAGTAAGATCAGAGCAGAAGGAGGAAGGAAGAGGACACGGCCCGGCGAGCCAGAACGTGACAATGCGGGTCCACAGGACTGCTGTGGGATGCAGCACCCGTGACACAGGCAGTGTGAATGCCAGAAAGTGCGGGCTGGCCACCCTGGGAGGACAGGAGAGATCCGTCAGTTATCTGGGGAGGAATGTGGAAGCAGGTGGCAAGGGTTAGGGGTGTGTATCAGGCAGGGGAGCGAGGGCGCTGATTACAAGGAAGATACACGCTGACGCAGGTGAACGAGGACAGGCCAGAGAAGTGGTGACTCCAGCCACACTGGCTCAGTCCTGCTTCTAAATTCACTTTGTAAATTCTCCATACCATCTGACTGCTCTGTGACAAGCATTTTGGGTCCTTCCTATACTTTCGACTTACCTGTTCTGATTTAAAACTGAGATTATCTTGCAATTGCATGTGTCCTCTTGTGTTAGAGGTTCTTCCTAAAAACATTTTTTATTATCTCATTCATTCTTTAATTTACTGGCTTATCCTGCCTCCACCAGTGAAAACTGAAGTAATGTCTCCCAAATGCTACCCAGTAAGGATGAGCGTTTCAAAACTCCACCAAAGATATAACCTATTTCTATGACAACTGAATAATACACCCATGACACGTACACACATTTAGATGCAGGATGGGTGGATGGGTGTCTCCATGACTTACACATATTTGGCTTTCATCTGACATCCAACCAAAGAGAGAGAATGAGGGGAATAAAACTAGAAATGAGTACATGAGTCTTACACTGCAACTTGTTGCTCTGATTATTTTAAATTGTATTTTTTTTGAGCACTTTCAGGTTGACAGTAAAAATGAACAGAAGTTACAGAGATTTCCCATATTCCATCTCTCCTCCCACATATGTGGCTACTATTAAGGAACCAACTTTGACACATTATCACGAGTCTAGGGTTTGTGGTGAGGATTACTATCGCTGTTGTGCATCCTGTGAGGGGAGTCTTACATTGCAATCTGTTGTGCTGGTTACCACGGGGTTACAGCAGAGTTATCTGGTTAGCTACAAAACATGAGGACCTGCCGCCCCCCAAGAAAAACCACTCACTGACCATTTGGGGTGGGATCAAACATTTTGAGCAGCTCCCTAAATTCTGAGGTTCCTCTGGGTAAGGGCCAATGCTCTGGCTGCTCAATAGTTCATAGGGTGAGATGGAAAAGCAAACAGTAACTGAAATAAGGTTAGGAAGTTGGGAAGGAAATACGGTAGAGATAAGTAATTGTGTGTGTGTGTGTGTGTGTGTGTGTGTGTATGCACATGCACGTGCACGCACACCACGGGTAACGAATAGCTAAGCAGGAATGACAGAATGAACAAGATGCTCAGATTTGAAAATGAGGATGAATGCTTCTGGAAGAGGGAACTAAGGAACATGTGGGCAAGGGAGAAAGCTAGCACAAGTACGTGATGTGGGCAGAAGGGGTTTCAGTGTGTCTAGGAGATGGGGTGTGGGCAGCAAAGCCAAAAGGGGGCAGTGAGGAGTATGGATCTTTTGTGAAAGGATTTAGTTACTGAATTAAAAATTTATTCCTGTAAGGGCTCCAGAAATACTAAAATTATTTTTAATAGGCAACGACATGGTCCTATTTGTGTGGAGTTTTTTTTTGGGGGGCGGTGCTGGGGATTGAACTCAGGGCCTTGCGCTTACAAGGCAAGCACTCTAAACACTGAGCTAAATCCCCATCCACCATTTGTGTTTTTTAAATGCAGTATAATGCAGTGGCAACTTACAGAAATGGATGGAACAGAGGGCAGTGTATGACTGGTGCACAGATTAGCAGTATGAGATTTCCAGGGAGATTCTACAGCAGTACCCTAAAGAAAAGACTGGAGAGGAAAGAATAAATCTGAGCGATTTTAAAGACAATCAAGAGGATATGGTGCTAGACTGGATGTGGGGGTCAAACAGATGGAAAGGCTGAGTACACTACAGACTGTGGATGGGGCAATTGGGTGAAATGAGGCTACTAAGTCACGCAGAGAATACAGATGTGAAAGGCAAGCAGGAGCAGGGGTGCATTTAAGGGAGGCTGAGTTCAGCAAGGGAGGAGAGAATAGGAAGGGAAAATTAGATTGGTTTTAAAGAGCCCAGAGCCTTGACAACTACCTGATATCTAGTATAGGTAAAAGGAAATAATGAAAGATTAAATTTGCAGAGTAAGAACAGAAGTGAAGTAAAGAAGCTCTGAAGGGAGAAAGAAGGACGAAACCACTCATTGAGACTAATACTGAAAAACCAAGGAAGGAATTCAAGAAAGTGGACAAACAGGTCAAGAAGAGGGATGACAGAAAAAGGCGGAGATTAAACTTTATTGTGTCAACTTGATTGGCTTGGGAAGCTAAATTTTGAGGTTAGTAAAGCACATATTTGGGTGTGTCAGAGTGGGTTATGGAAGCATGACCCTGGGTATATGGGCAGTCCTGGCCCCTTCCCCTCTGGCATTGTTCCCCTACTGTACTTCCTGGTCTCCATGAACTAAGCATCTTTATTACACCATGCTCTCCAACATGATGTTCTCATTTTGGAGCCAGTGGACCACAGACTGAATAAATCCCCTGAAGGTGAGTCAAATTGAACCTCTCTGCTTTAACTTGTGGGTGTCAGGTATTGTATTCCAGCAATGATAAGCTAACTACTACAGTGTATCACCACAACCCTTGTGGGAACTTTTCTAATAGTACTGCAGCATCAAAATAGCTTAGAGAAGGCTATGGGGGGCCTGAGTACCAGCCAAAGACTTAATAACAAGAAGTGCTTATTGAGTACTTATTTTGGTCAGGCACTGTGCTAAAAACTACACAGATTACCATGCATACTTCCATGTGATAGCCTCATGTGATAACGATGTTAAGACTTTGAAATTAGGATGAGGAACTAGAAGCAAAGAGCTCTGATGACTGTTATCTAAGAACACAGCGAGAAAAGTGGTAGAGCTAGAGGAAGATTCACAGTTGGGGTCCAGCATCTGTGCTCTACATTACTACAGCCACCTCACACTATACTGCTTCTCAACTGTCCACAGGGCAATAAATAACAGCATTTATAAAATATTTCAAATATATGGCTTTATTTAGTGTTTACAACATCCCTGGGCAACAGAGTTTATCAGTATTCTTCCCAACACTGGACCCAGAGGCTCATGTGTCACACAGGTGAGCAGAGCTGGAATCTGGACCTACATTTTAGACTCAAAGTCCATGTTCTAAATGAGATCTAGGGGGCAATGAGATCTAGGGGGCAATACGCTGAGAAGGAAGACAGAATTGTTGAAAGGGATTTTTCAATACCTAAGGAACTGTGGCAAAAGTAAGGGAAAAGCAGGTAATAAGTGTGAACAGGAGAATTTACAGTGGGCAAGAAGCAATGACTCCAAGGCAGAGGGGTGGGGAATAACTTAGTTTTTGTTTGGTTTTACTGAAGTGCTGCTTATATCCTACCAAAACTACCTTCAGAAAGTTCAATGATTTTTAGTAAATTTACAACTATTACCACATCTAGTTTTACAACATTTTTATTACCATAAAAAATTCCGTGATACCCCGTTCATTTGATTGCCACTTCTATACCTAGCCACAGACACCCACTGATCTGTATCCTGTCACTATAATTTACTTTTTTAGAAAACATCACATAAATGAAATCATATGATATATACTTTCTGGGTCTGGCTTCTTTTAGGTCGTATCACGGTTTTAAAATTCACATTATAGATGTATCAGTCAACTGTTTCTTTTCATTGCTGGATAATATTCTATCTTATAGACATAACACATTTTGTTCATCCATTTATGGCAGTTCATGGATAAATGGACTCCTTCCAGTTTTGGGGTTCTTACGAATAATGCTACTATCAATATTTTAATACAGCGCAGATGTCCTTTTGTTCCTTTGGGGTATAACGTTGGGAGCAGGATTGCTTGAGCAAGTTTATAATTAACCTTTTCAGAATTGCCAACCTATGTCCAAAGTGGCTTTGTACACCATTTCACGTGTTCATTGTCAGTGTTTCTTTACATCCTCCACAATGGTGACAGTATCTGCTGACAGTCACCTGATAGAGTTGCTCAATGTGGTTTTAATTTGCAATTTCCTCATGTCTAATGATGCTGAACATTTTTTCATGTATTCACTTGGTCATGTGTGCCCTGCTCTGTGAAATGCGTTTCAATCTTTTGCCTATTTTTAAACTGGATTGTTTTATTATTGGATTCTAAATGTTCTTAATATTCTGGATGGGTTCCTGGACAGACAGGTGATTTGCTCACATTTCCTCCCAGTTAGTAGCTTGTCTCTGAACTCTCTTAAGTGTCATATAGAAAGCAAAAGTTTAAAATTTTGATGAAATCCAGTATCAGTTTTTCTTTTATAACTCTTACTAGGGTATCTAATAAATTTATGCCTGACTCAAAGTTCTAAATATTCTAAGTTTCGTGTTCTTACATTTAGGAAAGTTTTCTATCTGAAATTAACATCTGTGTGTGATGTGATTACTATCAGGGCCTATGATTTCCTACAGGTATTTTTTGGGGAGGGGCTGTTAATAGTTTTTTTGGATGGCACTAAGGATTGAACCCAGGGCCTTTGTACTAAGCTACATCTTCAGCCTCTTTTTTATTTTTTATTTTGAGGCAGGGTTTGCTAAGTTGCCCAGGCTGGGCTAGAACTTGTGCTCCTCCTGCCTCAGACTCTCAGAGTGCTAGGATTAAGGACATGTGCCACCACATTTATACTCAAGGAAAGAGTAAAGTAAAATGAATCAGGACATAGACAGATGTGGGATGAAAAAGAAGAAAAAGCTAGTGAAGTTCATGCATGGTAGTTTCTACTTTTCTCTCCCAGGTAACTAAGTGGCCTGCTATGAATGAAGAAAACAGATGTAAAATAAGCAGCTTAAGTAATCAAAGGTTTAGAACATTTGCTGTGGCAAACAGAAGCAAATGAACAATGAACACAATTGAGACAGCCATTTTCTCTCCTAGTACTGGTAACTGAGAAGTAAAGCTGATCACAGTAGGGCACACAGACCCCGGGACTCACATTAATCCTTCCATGTCCAAGAAGTGTGAAAAGGAAATCTACTTAGAACAAGAAAAGGACAAAAAGATTTAAACTGGGCCCTTTCAAGTAGTTTGAGATGCTATCTAACTTTGAAAATAAAATATACAGTCAGTTATACACGGTTTCTCCAAAAAGCTGAAGTCTTAGACTGTCTTTCCAGCAATAGCCTCTGTGGTCTTCAGGCTTAATGATGGTTTTTTTGTTTCGTTTTTAACAGAACTCAGTGTTTAAGCAAAAAATAGCTTGCAGCACAGCTTTATTAAAGTCTGTAGGAATGGCTGCCTATTGAACAATTAACTGGAATTCCCTAAGATTTTTGGTCATGGATTCATGAAAGCAGCCTAAAAGAAGTCCAGGCAACTGAGGTGGGGAGTCTTGCAAACGAGAAATAAACCGTAAGTTGGAAACAGCTGCTGCTATTACTGTCATCATTTCCTTCTTTTGGGAAAAACAAATGACACTTCTCAGTTGAACATAGTAGCAATCAGTCGAAGTACCAACATGATGCATTGTTCATAAAAGATTCCTACTTATAGTTTATTGATTTCTCACCCAGAGATCTTCCACAAGGTATTAGAAGAAAAGAAAGAAAGAAAGATGGCAGAAACTTGATTTTAAAATATTCAATTTTAATAACTTATAAAAATAGGACTTTTTCAACTATATGCCAAGAAAGTGAGCCCCTGGGGTTATAAAATAAAAGAAACAGTAACAAGAAGATCAGAGGCATATATTTGCAAGAGTCTTTGGCAGAAGGTATAAATTCTGCATAATAATTTGTTACTATCTGACAAAAGAGAACTGTAAATTTTAAAATACATTTTCATAAAATAAACTTAAATATCCCAGTGACTTTTACTGCTGCGATAAACCCTTAACATCTACTTAGCATGTGGCAAGATAATGAATAGACCTAATTATACATTATTTTGGCATTTAAACTGTCTCTTGCTATAGATGATGCTTAGTGTAGAAGAAAATCTCTCATGCTTTACTAGAAAAACAGAAGCATACACAAAACACTTTTGCTGTTTTATAAAGGTATTATACAAAAAATATTCTTGATGTACTGTGTTATGTAAATGAAAAGAAAAACTGGGGGTGGGAAAGGTCTATTATTGCTTTCTGCTAAGAGACAGAATAATATTTCTTAGTCCTCCCTCCCCAAATGAGAACAACAGTTTTTTTCATTCTGCCTACCAATGGTGCTCATCAGACAGTTAAAATATTATCACTAAGTATTATAGAAATTTGTAAATTTTTAAAATAATTTGTTCTTTTTGTTCATTCATCCTACAAATATTTATTGAGCATCAATCCTGCCAGACAATGTTCTGCCATGTTACAGATAGAGCAGCAGAAAGGTCTACACCCTCAAAGAGCTTATACTTTCATAGAGGAAGTAACACAAAGAATAAGAAGAGGGTAGGAAAGGACTATGCCAAGAGCCAAGGGAGCTTGCGTGACCCGGTGAAGATAGGGTCAGGAAAAGGCCCCAGGAGTCAACATGCAGGTTCAAGTATTGACTTCAACAGCACAGAAGGGGAAAAGAAATCCAGGCAGAGTTGAATTGTCCACATGCCAGCCCTAAGCTTGGCATTTGGAAGAAAAAGGCCTGGGTGGCCTGTGGGGTGAGAGGAAAATGGGGATGAGAGGAGATGAGTCTGAGAGGAAACTATTGTTGGATTTTTAAACCAGCGAAGGGATTTGGGATTTTATTCTTAAGTGGTACAGGAAAGCCACTGAAAGACTGGGATATGATCTGATGCGCAATTGTAAGATGAACCTGGTTATGGTGTGGACAACGGATCATGAAAGGTCAAGGGCAGCAGCAGGGGAAGCTGAGACGCTACCACAAGTGTTGGGAAAAGATAATGGCAGTAGAGGTGGGAGGCATGGCAGAAGAAGAGGCAGGTGTATTTGGGGCACCTTTTGCAGGGGAGGAAGCATCAGAGAGCCCACTGACAGGCTGGAGGTGAGGGGGGCGGAAGCAGAGAAAAGGGAAATTAAAATGGCGGCACAGCCCTCAGAGTTGCTGTTCTGATACCCGTTAGAGACTGATCCAGAGAAGTTGGTAAATGTGAAGATCAGGAAAGTTGGGGATGGAGATGTACGGATGGATGACTGGCACAAGGCACACAAAGAGCTTGGATGTGAACGAGGGGCCCAAAGGGAGCCCATGGTGGGTGTTGTGTCTCTATCGCCCTTATCATTCAACAACGTTAACTATGCTCCAGGTCCTACGCTTGGCGTATCTGTGAAAAAATGGGATCCTTGTCCTCATGAGGTTTACGTGATCAGAGAAGAAAAGTACAAATGCATTAAAGAAGCGAATGAGGTGTATAAAGTGCTAAATATTATGGGGGAGCTGGGTTGTGGCTGGGGTGACAGAGTTAAATGTGGGCCAGAGTAAGCATCCTTCGAAGTTGGATATGGGTGAAAAGGGAGCAAAGAGCCAGGCACAGGGAAAGGTCTATGCTAAGGCCCTCAGGTAGGAGTAATAAGCAAGATCTTCCAAAACAAGTATCACAGGCATATGTAAGAGTGGCAGGGAGAGCAACATGGCTGGAGCAGAGGAAAAAGACCAGAAGAGGAATGGTCAGAGAAGCAGCATGGAACCCAGAAGGTAAACTCTCACAGAAATAAAAAGAGTGGCAAGAATCAGAGATGCTGAAAGCTGCCAGGATGAGCAAGATCAGCACTGAGAGGGTCTCAATGTGCCAAGTGCAATGTGGAGAGAGAGGAGAGACAGAGCTGGGTCACAGAAATGGGGAAGGAGGTATACATAGCATGAGCTATGCTCACTTTGAAAGCTCACAAAACAGGCCAGGAATGAGCTAAACTCTTCATCTATCACAGAGAACAAACAAGGCTTTGCAAATTCTATTATGTCAACACCATTGATCAATTCTGGAATCCACAAAGCTCATTTTGTTTATTTCCCCCCTCAATTATAAACCATGGAAAAATCACTACTTTTAAGTTATTTGCCAGATAACTAAAAAAGGAGACAAAAATCTAAAAACTCATGGCCAGAGCAGCACCTATAGCAGTAACATGGTAGCAACTACCATTTGCCAAGGCTGCTCCAGGTATCATGGTACATGATTCATCTTTCATTTGCACAGGAACATGGTCAGAGAGCTCTTACTGTTCCTATCACACACAAGAAAGGGTGCCACACACACAAGTTCTTCAGATTTTCAATGCTAAAAAATTGGGGGAAAGGACTAGAAGAAGCTCATGCTTTTTCTACTTTGCCACACAGTGTTTCTCTGCTTCAAGAGAGACATGTAGGGATAAGCTTGCTTTTTGCTTTGTAAAAGACATTCATGCCAGCTAGATGCAGTATTTTTAATTCACTATATTCCAATATGACCATTATCGCTATGGGACTAACAAATGACAACTTGCTCCATTTTTTTGTCTCCCTTCCATCTCTTCCTCTCCACTCATTTCATAAATATCAGTGTCTACAACACTGAGGTAGACTCTGTGTACACCTGGAAGTTTTGCTGCACTTTAGAAAAGTTAGCTGACTTTAAAAATGATGCCAAAAAAAAAATGATGCCAAAAATTAAGTTAGTTATCTTAATGCTCTTTTGGGAAAATACTTGCTTATAGTTCATGGTTCAAATTTTTTCACTACAGGCATTTATGAGATTTTATAGTTGACCTATGAAGAATTAACAATTATATATCATCTTTATATGATTTAAAACATTGGACTGAAATAGTTAATCTCTAAAAAAATTTAAAAATCAACATTGACAGCCAGGCATGATGGCACACACCCACGATCCCAACACTTTGGGGGGCTGAGGCAGGAGAGTGGCAATTTCAAGCCCAACCTGGGCAATTAGCAATGTAGTAAGACTCTATTGCAAAATTTAAAAGCAAGCAAGCAAGCAAGCAAACAAGCAAGCAAGCAAGCAAGGAAGGAAGGAAGAAAGAAAAAAAGAGAGAAAAGGGCTGGGGATGTAGCTCAGGGCAAAGGTTCTAAGTTGTTTCCAGCATTGCAATAAATAAATAATCATTATAACACATGAAACACAATGTTGATAACTGAGAAAAGGAGATAAAATTTTCAAGGAGTTTAGGAAAAGGTCACAAGATCTCCTGTTGCCGAAAGAAAATACTATTCGAGAAATCAGACTCAAAATACCATGAAAGGTCATAGAAAGAATGCAGCTATTCCCTTTCTAAAATTAAAAATAGAAACACTTCAGTCATCTCAATTAGTGTAGGAAAGGCAAAAACTTGCTCATTAGGCAGAGTTACATAAACACCCACAAAAATAAAACAAAGATGCCAGAAGTCAAAAGAATAATCTGCAGAGAATAATGGCTACAAATTAAAGTTTATCTATACTATGCAGCGTGTCACGGAGCTGTTCAGTAACAAAGCAGAACTGTATATACTGTACTGTCATGAAAGAAAGTCTATGATATCCACATAGTATCTTGGGTAAAAAAATGCAGGTAATTATAGTAAATGTTAACAGTAGGGATAAAGGCTACTCTTACTTTTTACATTATGCTCTCTTGTGCCATAGGAATTGTGATACTTACCTGCTAGTAATATTATTAACAATTAAAGAGAAAGAAAGGTAATGGGAAAAGAGAAGGGGTGGGAGGAAGGACAGGGAAATAACAGGAGCCAGGAATAGGATGGCATGTATACGGGCTCACAGTTTGTTATGAAGATCTGGACTGTGCTATTTCAAAGTCCTAGTCCTGTGACAAACTGCAAAAGTTAAACTCCTAGAGTTCAGTTTATTCAAGTGTTGGGTGGGAATGTTGTGGGAGAGGTCCTGCCACAGGAATAACATTACTTTTTACTTTATAAAGTTATTGTGAGGATTAAATAATTTTTTTGAAGTATGCTCAGCATAGTGTATGGTATACTTTAAATGTCAATAAATGGTATGTTTTTATGGTTCTAAAATTAACAGGCTAAAATTGTTTCTTATGTCAACTGTTTCCTTTTCATACCTTAGTATTTCTCTCTTTTTCCTTCTGTCTCTCTCTTGTTGGTACCAGGAATTGAACCCAGCCCCTCTCACCCCTTTATTTTTAGATATGGTCTCGCTAACTCACTAAGTTTCCCAGGCTGGGCTTGAACTCACAATCCTCCTGTCTCAAATTCTCTGAGTGCTGGGATTACAGGTCTGTGCCACCACACCCAGTCTATACCTTCGTTGTAAAATACATTGCATTTGGTATAAATCCTTGCCATTAATTTTAAAAAAGCAGGTTTTATTAATGATCACAAAGTCAACCAAGTAGAATATATTTAGGCGGTACCATTACAAATACATTTCGTCTGAACAGTTCCTACTCCTCTTGTGCAAATGCTTAATTTCTTGTCCTTGTTCACATAATCCTGAGCCTTAAACTCTGTGTCTTTTACCCAGAAATTTCAATATTCAATTTGCAGTATCTCATAAGACTGGTATATACCTCCTTGTTCTTCAAATCATTCTGCAGCAGGTGGGTAGAGAAAAGACACTGCTGAAGGACATAGTCTCAAGACTATTTTTACATATAAAATAAAATAAAACTCCTGACCATACGCCAGAATACATGTTCAAGTAAATAAAAAATTTAATAAAATTTTAAATTGTTTCTTCACAATAATTTGATTTAATCAACATTACATTCACATTTGCTTTTCAAATGCTGGCTTTATGACTTCCCCTATGGACCTATTTTAAGCTTATGAATTATCTTAAAAACACAGGTTGGCCTAGCATAGCATCATTCTTATGAATTATAGCCCTCTTATAATTATTAAGACTTTTCTTCAAAAAAATTTTTAAAAGCCAGCACAAATGGCATTAATATGTGTATTTTTATATGTTTGAAGTTCACTTCCTTGCTATTGTCCTTGGATTTATGCATCTCATCCACACTCCCTCACCCAGTCTAATAACGTAAAAGTCTAAAACAAAGGTCAACAAACTTATTTTACAAAATAGTAAATATTTTAGGCATTGTGAACCAGTCTCTGTTGCAACTACCAGTTCTCTCATTATACGAGAAAACAATCACAGACATGACATAAATGAACGAGCACTACTGAGTTCCAACAAAACCTTATTTACAAAAGATGGATGTGGTCCACACCACAGCTGCTAACTGATCTGAGTACCAGGTAAGTGGAATGTTCATTTAGCTCTTCCTTAAAACTTTAATACCACATGTCTCTGACCAATTATTTAATGGGTCATTTCACTTATTTGTGATTAGCATTTCTGTTTTACTCAGAGGAAACGTTCCTATTTATAATTTCACTTAAAGTCTCAATATTTAACTAATTTTTCGTAATTCTGCATTTCACTAACTAAACAGAACTGAATCATTCAGCCCTTCCTCATGAATTCTCCTCTAAAATTTATCAGTTTTACACGTTTGACTTAGTTCTAGATTTCTGTGAAAAGTAGAAATGTTAGTACTTCTCTGCAGATTAAATGTTAAGACTGAAAAATAAAGCAAACATTTCCATGTAGGGAGGCCACATGAAGAGAAACCAACTACTCAGCCCCAGCTTGTCAGCTGGTCCCCCAGCTCCCGCCCATCTCAAACTACAATCTCCTGAGAGACTGCTGAGCCAGAACTAAGCAACCAAGCAGCTGCTGAGTCCCTAACCACAGCAAGAGTGAGTGATAAAAAGTGATCACTGTACTAAGTCAGGGGATGACCAGAGACCACGGTGGATTCTCCTGCGTCTGCTAAGGTTACGGTTTAACCTTACTCAGTGCAACTGAAGAGTGGAAGCTCTTGCAGCAGCAGCTGATAAACAGTTATTTTCTGTCACGCAGTCGACTAAGTTTAGGGAATGAGTGACGTCAAGAACAACCAATTAGGCTGCAGAGGAGTGACGGGTGCTACGCAACTCAACATTGACTGAAAGCGGCCGTGTGCCAAACTGTCAAGGTTGTCTGATTTCTACACACTGGCCCATGGCCCACAGTTATGTTCAAAAAGCAGCCCTTACTTCACTCCCGCTCTTGTCTGCGCAAACTCAGTCACATGGGGCACTGTTTTTTAAATCTGATGCGTTGAAGGAGAACAAAATGCAGTTAATAGGATGTGTGCTGCCAGCGCTTTAATGAAACAGAACACAAAGTACAGGTGGTAAAGAAGCATGTTGTTTCATTTTAGTCTTAACCACCCAGATCCCTAAATAAATACCTGTCTTTTAATGAGGGCAGTGAGTCTTGGACAAAAAAGTTTAAAATGGTTGACATAAAATACCAAATGTTTCTATCCTATGAAATAACGAAGTCACTTCACACTTCCAGTCCTGATTCACCTTATGTTTCTTTTCCAATTTCTCTTTTGCCTGTCCTTTATAAGTGTCATTGTTTGTTTTCGCTTTGATGTTTTTTGCTTGTTTGTTTTCTGAGACAGGGTCTTGCTTTGTAGCCCAGGATGGCCTTGAACTTGCGGCAATTCTCCTGCCTCAGCCTAGTGCTGGGATTACTCACAGATGTGTGTCACCATGTCCTCCCTTCACCTTGATATTTTTAAATCTCTGTGGAAATTGGCTCTGGCCAGTTATCTTTTTCTTAATTTCAGTTCTACATATGGTGAGAGAGTTGAGAATGACAGGAAAGTCTCTTTCTGGGAACACTCCATTTAAAGTACACTTGGTGGTTGCCCCACAAGAGTAAAGCAAGCAATAAGAGGAAGATCACTTAGGGAACTTGCAATGACTATGAGATCACTGAAGTTTCTGGGTACATAATTAGCTATGCTGGGCCGATGAGGCTGATTTTTAACTCTGTGGTGTCTAAGCCGCAATTTCCAGTCCTCTTGGACTGCTCTTCCTGGTGCACGGTGTGCAGAGCTCTCTGCTTGGATGACGAGGGCTACGGAAGCAGTGTGGTATCTTGCATCGCCTAGCTTTCTCTTCTGCACTACTTGGCACAGTGCTCTGCATTAAGCTGATGAATGAGTGACTAATAAAAAAGTTATCTGGGAATCAAAAGATCAAACAAAGAGATTCATCCAGGTGATGATGCATTTACTCACTTGCAATGCTTCAGAAGAAAAGCATTCTTATTCTTGAAGAAGTTTTTTTTTTTTTTACTTACACATTTTCTACAAACCTGTCAATCCCAGGAAGTAGACAGGAAATATGTATTATTCTCACCTGATACTAACAAGTGAAGTTCAAAGAAGGGTTAAGCAACTTAAACGGAATTAGGGCTAAATCCAGTCCTCAAAGATCTGGGGCTCTTTCTGTTATTGGGTGGGTTCCGATATTCCTGGGTTCTGCCCTTCCTCAAGCAAGGATTTGAATGAGGGGGGCAAAGTAGTTCTGAAGTTTTATTTAAAACTATAGAGAAAAGAAGAAAAGGAAAGTGGAGCATAACAATAGAAACAGCAAAATGTGTACCGGGCCTAAAGGGCTTGGTAGGGATTATCACGAGAAAGGCATGGTAGCGGTGGTGCTGGCTGGGCAGCCACCATCTTCCATGGGAGGGAAAAGGGAGCGCCCCCTCCCTGGTGGCTCCGTAGAAGGAGAGAGAGACAGAGTGATGAAGTTGTCTTCTAGCTTTAAGCTAGCAGTTCTACCAGTGAAAATATATCTACTAGTAAATACAGCTAAACATTTCCTAAAACTTTCTAGTAAGGTAAAGGGAAGATTTCAAGATTACTCCAAAACAAGGATGAAAACAAAAAGGATCAGGGTGGAGACTGTGCAGATGGGCTTCCTCCCTTCAAAGAGGGCAGCGATGTTTACGAAACGCTAAGGAAAAAAATGATATGAAGAGTAAGACTCAGCTGAATACCAACTTTTTAAAAATACATGATATGGGGAATCAACATCTTGTAACCAGATTTCAACATTTAATAAGAACATGAATTAATGGCTTTGGATAAGCACAGAAAAGCAACTAATCAAATTCCCCTAGAATGAGATAAAAAAATAAAGGAGAGCATTAAATCACAGAAAACTCAAAAGCAAGAAAAACTCTGGCTGTTCTCAAAAGCGACTTTATAAAAACAACTTTCCCGATTTTAATTAATCTTTCAAAAGCAGTTATTCATGTCAATAAAATTTTAACACACTTAGCTCATTTAACTGTATCACTGGTCTAAAGAAGATTTGAGAACAGTCTGTTTATTAGCCTAAATAGCACGAATATATTGACACTTGCCAAATTCATTTTTCTAGCTTTCTCCTGAGTTCCAGACTGGTACACCCAGCTGCCTACCTGAAATCTCCACCTGGCTTCCTACAACCACCTCACACTTAACCTACCCCAAAGTAATCTTCTCTTGCTGATCTCTAACCTTCAATCCACAACTCCTTCCCAATTCTCTCCTCACTCCCCAAAGAGAAATTTCTCCCATTTCAAAATACTGAACCTCCACCCAGCTGCTTAATCACAAAACTGAACCTCCACCCTAAGTCACAAAACTGGAAATTAAGCCTCCCCTCTAACCTAACAAATATGGTATAGCCGACCTCCCATAACCATCAACACCTTTCTCCTTTGGTCAAATGCAGTTGCTTCTTAACTCTTGCCCTCTTTTCCACTTTTCTCCTGCAGGTACACAGGTTCTTTCAGATTCTAGAGTCTTTTCAGCCTAGAAAGCTCTTCTTGGTAAACGACCTAATCATCCACTGAGTCTCAGCTTACACAGACTTATTTACCTGAGAAGCTGCTAGTCTAATGACCATCTTCCCTCCATGCTCATAGTTGCAATAATTCAGGAACGGCGCCTGTTTTGCTCATCACTGTGACCCCAGAAGCTGCCAAAGTCCTTGGCAAATAATAAAAGCCCAACACACATTTATTTAAAGGACTTTCTTTTAAATTTATTCCACTTACCATTAAGCATAAACAATACCTTTACACATAAACTGTAAATAAACAATCGTTACTAGAAGTGATAATAAAATTTCAGAGCTAGGAACATCATACACCTAATATAATTTATTTCTAAAACGCCACTAAAACCATTATATGAAAGATGGGCTAATGAAATTTTAATATTTAAACTGTCCATATTTTTATATATTTTATTTTTTCTTTCTTGTACATCCACGATATTGAAAGTGTATCTGATGTATTTTCAAAGTGGACATACAAAACTGAAAATGAATTTATGAAAATCCTTTTTAAGATACGGTGGGAGTTAGGGGAGGAAAATGATTTTACGGAAAAGCAGCAGCAGAGAGGATTGTCCACTTCAGTTTTCCTTTCTAATTTTACTTCAAAGTAAAATAAAATTCTGATCAAGATACTTCTACAGTCAGCTCTATGAATACCTGTTCTTTATAACCTAGCAAAGTTTCAAATCTGCGTGTGTGTGAAGTCCACACTTACCACCCAACAACTTCATTTTTTCTATTTTAAAAAATTGTCTTCTTTTTTTACTAGTACATAATGATTACATTCACTGTGGGAAGTTGGTACGAGTACATACCACATCTTAACTCTTTTTTTACCTCCTCCCCTTCCCTCCATCTGTCGGTCATCATGACCTTGATAGACTAGTGGTGTTCTGACATGTGGTGAACCCGAAAATGATGCTTACTGCTTTAAAAAAGAAACACAAATATGTAAGTAATCTGACAGAATCTCAGATTCTGTGAGTCTTGGCCATCATTTTCTAAGTATTCTCTCTGCAGAAATATTTCTTATTCACCAGAAGGGCAGAAACACGAAACAGGTCACTTCTTTAGAAAATCAAAATGGTCCAATGTCATTTCCATAAAAATATGCTCACGGATGTTCCTTTTATGGGCTCTACATCTCAGGAGGGTAGAGGAGTCCCTGTCTCTGACCACACTTTCCTGCTTGGCTGAGTGCTCCGTGTAAGAGTCAGGTCGGGAGTACTGAGGATGGAGCTATGTTCCCCCAGAGGAATGAAGAGTGAGCTGACCAGCTGGTCTAACTTTCCCACTTCCTCTTCCACCCATTTGAAGATGTATTAGTGTCTTCTTCACCTGGGCCCAAATTCACCGACAGACCTCAGAGCCAGTGTACTGGGTGGTTCCTGGGGATTCTCATCTCTGGGCACCGAAGCCTTTACACAGTTCCCTTCCACATGAAATACTTCAGAAATGACAACTGTTGGCCTCTGAGGCTAGGTCACTGAAGACTACGAGGCTTCTCTCTGTTCTCTCCGGGGTCACTCACTCTGGGTGACACCTGAAGAAGTGTCAATAACCAGGACGGACCTGGAGGCCAGGTTCATCGGGTCTTCAGGTGACTGCAGCCCTACTAAAGTCATCTTGACCAAACACCTAGGAGAACCTGAGACAGAACCACCCAATTAAATCACTGCCATAATTCCTGGCTCATGGGAACTCTGAGATACTGAATTTTTACTGTTGTTATAAGTGGTTTAATAACTAGGATATAATACTTCCTCATTTTCCATGCACTGTGTGTAAAATCAGCTTGAAGCTCAAGGGCTCCAGAAATTCTATATGCAAAAGGAAAACACTTTGCTACCTAAATCTGAGGCCCAAAGGTCAGTTCTAATTGTATCAAAATCATGTTCTTGGAACTCCATTAGTAAGGTCTCATATGTTATTTATTGCTACTAAAGGCCAGAATGCTACTACACTAGACAAAGCACCCTTAAAATACTGACAAGGATTGCCATATATAAGATGATAATTGCATGTTTGATAGTGCACCAATAAATGCAGTAAGAATAAAAGAAACTACAATGCCAAGTGTGGTTAGATTCATAATTACTTATTTGCAATGTCTCTTTCAACCAGCAGAGGGCAGGAATGGCATACAGTTTCTCCTTGACCTGGCACTTAACGCCTAAGGCATTTAGGAGGAACAAAATAAAAATTCTGCACGAATGGGAGGGAGAAAGGGGAAGTGCTTCCTAGTAAATGGAAAGAAACTGATTGTGACTACAACTCCAAAGAAGGCTTCTTGTAGATAAAAGCTGAGTTAGAATACAGTGCTTCAAGGGATGGACACAAATTCACAAATGATATTCTAAAAAGGAAATAAAGCAAAGAACACAAGCTGAGGACTCTGAGCCAATTTCATGAAGATATGACCACAGTATAGGGAAAGTGAGGTGGACTCAATTTTGATCTCAACTTTTTACTTTTTTTCTCCTAACCTACTCACTAGATATTGGTATTATTACTTTGTTAAATATTGGTTACTACAGAAAAAATAAATTTGGTATACTATATCCAGGCCTGCTCTTAAGTCATCAACATGTGACTATCATCCAACTTTCTTGTTCTGCTTACCCAAAATAAGTATCACTGTGTACCTGGCAGGAGCTACATCCGCTGCAAGAGCAGTGCCCAGAAAGAGATAATCATCCTCTCTGTGGCCATGCTAACTTAATTAACATAATTACTTAAAGATGTTGAGTGACCACAGATGTGACAATGCCTGCCCAAATCTTCACATCGTATTAAACACTTTCCAACTGCTCTATTTTTTTTAACTTGTTTATTGAATTATGTTTTTAAATATCCATTGTTTTCTATTCAAGGAAGCTTACTCTTGATGACAAAGTTAGTAAAATCATTTTTCTTTTAAATTATTTGGCCAGGGTCATAGACAACTTTGTATTTCTATTCCATGAAGTCGTTGGCAAATTATGTTGCCTCTATGTTTATGGCCTGATTCCTAGATCTAAGATTTGAGGCTGGTAAGTAATTTATAAAATATAAATAACATGGATAACAAATAAAATGGAATCCCAATATTTCTAAAAGGATGTCTCTGTGAAAGAGGCTGAAGGAGACAAATGGATTAACTACTGATTAATCTAAAGGGCACTAATAAAAAATTCTACCTTCTCAATTATAATAAATAACAAGATGTTATATTGCAACACATTGTTTCAAAGATGGTCATTAATCAGTTAATGATAACAATACTGTGTCTAGACTCGTGAAGCCTACTGTTAAATAGAATACAGCAGGGGCACTTATTTGGTTCAGTGGTTCCCTACACATGTAAATGCACGATTTGTTTGCATACTTTAAAATATATAAGTACACAGGTATTCTTCAGGAAATTCTTCTAGCCTTAAATCACAGATAACCCAATTCACACTAGTTTAAGCAAAAGGAGGAATTTAGTGGCATGAATAAGTCCCAGAGCAGATTCAGTAGTCGATGGACTCATGGACCAACTAAATACATCAGGGTCTCTCTCTGTCCATCTCTGTTATGACTGCCCCATGAGGACAGTTCGACTCACATAGCACAGCTTCAATTTCAACTCAAAACATTCTTCTTCAGAGCTGAAGAGTGAGCCCTCTCTCACTGCACTGTTCATCTTAAGTATCTGACATCCTAAACTAACCCAAAGCTTTACTCTGCCTCCTCAATTTGTCTCCACTGGCTGTCAATAATCATTTCTGGAAAGAGCTTTTTCTTCCTTCTCATTTTGACTTTCAAGACCTAAATCAGGTCTAAATCTGGGTTCTACCTCTCTGAGTTTCGCAGGGATTCTTGTACCCTCTTTTTCTCCTGTTTTCTTCCTTACCTATTGCTCCTATTCAACTGACTCTCAAGTATCTCTGAACCAAAAGTCATCTTTAAAATTCTATCACATGCTGGGCTCCTAGCCCATGCATCCCTGATGCATGTAACTCAATGGCAGAGAATCTGTCCAGCATGTGCAAAGCCCTGAGTTAGATCCCCAACACTATTAAAAAAAAATCCTTTACAATTCTAAAAACAAATGCATATACCTCAAAACCTAGCAGACATACCTCAAATATACAAAACAAACATCATTTGCTCTTTAACAAAACCAATCCTTCCTACTTCTCAGTCATCTATCCAGGAATAACTGGACCCTTTTGCTCCAAGATTCGGCTCAGACATGACTTTCTGGCAAGCCTTCCGTCTCTGCCCTCCATCTGTGGGGCAGGCATGCTCGCAACATCTATCCACTGCACAGTACTTAATCACGGCTCATGCAATGACCAGTTTACCTGCTGATACTCAGAGGAAAAGACTACAAGTTCAGCAGTAAGGGCGCAAGAGCACCTGACATCTGTATCCTAGGGCAAGCGCCAAGGCCGGCACACTAGAAGTCTCTAGAAGTTTAATGAGGAGGAGGGGGAAGGGATAGGCGCTACTTTTATTAATGATCTATAATCTTCTTGGTTCAAAATAATTATCATTTGTCAAAAATATCAACAACATGGGGGGGGTGGTTGGGGAAAAAGGAACCCTCCTCCACTGTTGGTGGGAATGTAGACTGGTCCAGCCACTGTGGAAATCAATATGGAAATTCCTCAAAAAACTACAACTCGAGGTTCCACTTGATCCAGCTATTCCCCTACTGGGGATCTTCCCAGAAGAATTAAATCATCATACCACAGAGATATATGCGCAACCATGTTCATAGCAACACAATTTGTAATAGCTAAGTCTTGGAAACAACCTAAATGCCCAATAACCAATGAATGGCTAAAGAACATGTGGTTTTTCTACACAATGGAGTATTACACCACCATAAAAAAGGATAAACTAGAGTCATGTGTATGTAAATGGATGTTCCTTGAGAATATACTATTAAGTGAAATAAATCAGACACTCATGAGCACACATCGAATTGTTTCTCTGGTATGAGAAACCGTAACTGTAAATTAAGGATAAAGAAGTGTAATAGATATTATATAAAAGGAAGATAATGTACAAAAGAGGAGAACTAGAAAGGGAGAAGGGGGAAAAGCAGGAAGGGAAAAAAGGAAAGAAAAGGGAAAGGGAAATCATGGAAAAATATGAATAAACCTGCTGTAAATAGGGAAGGAGGGAACAGAAGGGAGGGGTGGGAAAGAGGGGGGGAAACCAAGATGTATCATGTACAGGTACAAAATAAATGTACAGGTACATGTGATGAATGTGATCATTATATGTACAATGTACCAATACATGTTCTTAGTTAAAAAAAAATATCAGCAACAGAAGACTATACATGTATTTATACTATACATGTATTTATACTATACATGTATTTATAAACAGAAGTTATACATGTATTTTTTTTTTTTTTTGGTGCTGGGGAGCAAACTCGGGCCCTTGTGCTTGCAAGGCAAGCACTTTAACCACTGAGCTAAATCCTCAGCCCGATAGATACATGTATTTTTTAAATAATTTATTCCTTCCCATGACTCCTGAAGTTGGGCACAATTTTGATCTTCAATTTATCCGTGCTACTCCCCACCCCCCTTAAACTCCTTCACACGTCAGTTAAATTTTGATGTTTATTTTCACCACTGGCTTTCAAACTTTAATAAGCGACAGTCCTCTATTTACTGCTGCTCAGAACCTAACTTCAAAAAAAAGTTAAGACATTTGAATACCTGTGAGACAATGACAAAAGCTTTGCTATGTGAGCCCTTGAAAAACAAAGCTAAATACTCTGTCTTCCATTCTCTTAAGACCGTTCATGTTGACACCACACACTTGCAGTCTCTTGTTTTCAGAACTCCCGCTACCACAGCCCCGCAGTCTTCGTGCTGGTCAACCGGGTCTCCAACGACCATCGCCATCAAGATGAACATTGAGTACGCTGTATTTCTGATATTTTACTTATAGTTGTTGGACTGTTGGGTTATATTTATATTTTTGTTTCCAGGCAGCAAGACAAAACGTTTCTGGTATTTCTATTTCCTCTTCATTACTTCTGAATGATTTTGATGCAGACTCCAGGCAACAGTAATTCAATGGGAAGCGGGCATTAGAAACTTGGTAAGGGAAAGACAAGGTCCTGGTCAATGCCACTTAATCTTACTAGGGACAAAGTGACAAAATACAGTAAATTTCAACTTCCACTATTAACTATCATCAAAATTACAAATCACCTGTACATTTATTTTCTTAAAATTACCTTGTTCCATAGAAATTTTGTCATTTATTTTTATGTTTCTAGCCACAAAAACTTCTCAAGAAATTCAACTTTTACCTTTGGAGAAAGATCAGTGTATAAGAATACAACACAATCAAAATATTAAAAATGTCCAAACTATTTGTCTCACTGGCAGTAAGAAAAGAAAGTAACAGTTTGGAGAGGGAAAAACAAATCTGCTACAGAGTTCAAACTCTACAAATGTGCCCTCATCTGGCCAAACAAAAAATTTAACATTTTAGGTGCATATTAACTTTTGCTCAAGAGTTATTTTCAGGGTTTCAAATGATATATAAAAAAGTCTAAAGAAGAAAAAAAGTAGTAATCCAATAGTACACATTTTTAGCTGCCTTTACTATAACTATGTGCTGCTAAAAATTGTAACTATTTAGATCATAAAATATAAAGCTAATTAAATAATATATACTCTTTCAGTAAGATATACTGGAAATATACTTGGAGGAATATACATTGTTACCAGTCTTACTTAAAAATCACTACAAAATGGCATAAATTTATATTCTAATGACAAGACAGACTTATGATTGTCACATATAAATATCTGGGGGAAAAAACACATTTTTTGTTCTTTATGGATGTGTCTAAAAAAAATAATATGCAGGTTTACTTTTCCTTGTCTCAAATGCTTGAGACCAGAAGTATTCAGATGTTAGAATTTGGAATATTATACAGACTTTATCAGCTGACCATCCCTATCTCAAAAACCTGAAATCTGAAATGCTCTGCAATTTGAGTGTCATATTTACCCTCAGAAAGTGGGTATTTCAGACCATTCAGGATTTCCAGTCCAGTTTTCAGATTAGGGATGTTCAACCTGTATCATTTAAAATTAAATTTGGCAAAATTACTTTTATCATTGGCATTTCTGCAAGCTAGAAGCTCTGAATGAAAATATAATTTTCAATAGCTCTGTCACACTAATGTTACAAATGAAATGCTAAGGATGAATAATCTGATCAGACAGCTAACAATGATGACAATAGCAACAATATTAGTAACCACCGAAATGTTAGCTAATTGCTGGGGACTGTGTGGACAGGCAGGAAGATGTCCCACTCACCCACCTTCAGAAGTCCAAGCCCCAGTCCCAGAACTATGAATATGCTGCCTTACATGGCAGAAGGGCTTTCTGGCTGTGGTTAAATTACAGTGGGAAGACAGGATGGTGAGCATATTCTGGATTATACTGGTTGGCAATAATCACAAGGGTCCCTCCAAGTGGAATAGCAAGACAGAAGGTGTCTGTCTTCAGAGGCAGCAGGTGTGCATCGCTCCGACCCTTCTTCCAAAGGCACACAGGCATCTGCTGCCTCTGAAGACAGAAAGATCAGAAACCAGGGAATGTGGACAACTTCTACCATGTTTCCCTGAAAATAAAACCTAGCTGGAAAATAATCAGCCCTGAAAACGGGCCCATCAGTCTATCCTTGCCTTCTGCCATCACTATTCTCTTGCTCGGTGGCTGCTCTGTAAGGCAGGTAAGGCACGGATAGGCTGTTTGGGACTAAAATTTTTCATCTCTAGGTTTCAAGTCTGATTATCTTCTAAGTCTTACTTTCAGGGAAAGAGGGTAGAAGGTGGAAAAGGAAAGGAAACGGACTCTGCCTTGGAGCCTCCAGAGCAGAACTTGGTCTTGCCACAGTTTGTTTCAGCCCAGTGAGATGTAGGTTGGACTTATGGCTGACAGAACTCAAGATAATAGATCTGTGCTGTCTTCAACTACAACGTTTTTGCTGATTTTTACAAGAGCAACAGAAAACTAACACACTGAGCTAAACTTAGCTGACCCTCACACTGCTGAGGTAAGTAACACTGTTAACTGTGCTTCCCACAGAAGGAAACTGAGATTGAAAAAGAGATCAAGTTAGCTGGTCTGAGGTCACACAGCTACGGTATGTGAACTTCAGACCTGATATCTGACACTGCTATCAAGGTCATGCAGGGATGATGAGGCCTCGCTAGTCACTGCCTTTGGCGTGGGACCACGACGCTAGTGACTTCTCAGCGTTAGATGTGTTCCGCAAGTTCTCTCGCCCTGCTCCCAATGAGATCTTCCTCCCACTTCCTGCTGCTTGACACTTTTCCTCATCTTTCCCTGTTCCAATCATTACACCTTATGTACATGTGCTACTTTCCACATCCACTGGAAGCAGGCAAGAATCAGCTGGATACAAATATTATTCTACTCACTTCCAGTTCCAAACATATAAAGTCCCATCAGAAATCTTTCAGTAGATCCTCTTTATAACATCAAGTAAACTTAAGTTCTTTTAGAAATCTGACTTCTTCAAAATAATCTCACCTTATCATTCCTTCAGTACAACTGCTGTGCACACACTACAAAACCCATCCAGATGTACAACTCCAAACTTGCTCTGTATTATCTCGTGCCCGCACCCTTCGTTCTGCAAAGATACTCACTTAAAATGCACATCTATCAAGTCATGTCCACCCTTAAAAACAGCACGCCCACTACACAGCCTTGTCATGCCCAGTTTCACTCAGCTTCAGTGAGGCTACAGAAGGTGACGTCCATTACTGTAGCTTTCAAAAAAGCCATGACTTTGAGGTAGACATTCTGGGTTCAAATTCTAGCCCTACTACTTCCTTACTGTGTATTCTATAACAATTACTTCATTTCTCTAAGTTTCCTCACCTGAAAAATGAGAAAAAAATAACAGTATCCTTCATATAGAATTGGTTCAGCGATTGACACACGCAGAGCTGACAAACAGCGGCAAGCGTGTAGACTCTTAACTCCTAGTACAGACTCTCAACTAGTGGCTTTCTTTCTCAATCTCAGTATGCTCGGCTGCTCACAAACAACTTGCCTAATAATCACCTTCCCTTCTCCAGCAGTTTGACTGATTTCATAGAGCCAAGCTACACCTCCATCTCCACCAAACGGAACAAACTCCCAACCTCCACACTACAGTGCAGAAGATCCATCAGGGATCACTATCTCTCCTTTTACATTTTTCCTTTCTCTCTCCTAACCCAGCTCCCCAGGCCCAGGTCATATTTGTATGACATATTTTCTCAAGTACAGACTCACCACATCCCCTTAGGTACTCTGACTTGGCTAACTGTGCCACCCACTGTTGGGACAAGCTCTGTGGATGGGCTGGCCCTTCCAGCACCCCTCTCCTTATTATGGTACCAATGGGAAAGGCCAACAAAACCCCGGTGAGACACCACTCCATGCCCTTTAAAAAACTGTTGTTACTGGTATGCGTCTTAGTTTCCTACATAATTATAAGTTCCTTGTGGTCAAGGACTATGCAGTAATAATCATCTTTGCGTACCTCCCCCTACATGGAATACTCGGCTCTATTTTTGAATAAGCTGATGAATGAATGGAGTCAAATTGTAGCTGAGCAACAATCAACAAAAACAACTTTTTGCTTTCCATTCCTCTACCAACTACTGGTACTAATTTACACATAACACACATTTATCCTTGCTTACAATTAAAATACTAACACCACTGCATTTCTCTCACATTTCTAGTGACATTAATTACCTTAATTATCTTTGATTAATGAATGAGTTTGTTCTTTTAAAGGCTTTTTAAAATATAAAAATAACAATGTTCACACATTAATGTTTTTCGCTATCATCTCTTATTATATTGAGTTAGTGGTATTTTAAGTCTTTATTTCAGTGTTATAACATTATTGCTCTTCATTCAACAAGCAATTTCAATGATTTTTTATGGAAACAGGGTCTCCCTATGTAGCCCAGGCTGGCTTCAAACTCTTGGCGATCTGCCTGCCTCAGCCTCCCGAGCACTGGGATTTACAGGCATGAACCACCACACCCAGTTTCAAATGTCTTTCAAAGACAACGTCGTACTATTGTTGTGCTTCATTTGATCACATTGTTTTGTATTAGTCTTAGCTTAGTGCTGATTTTAAATTGCCTGACAATCTTAGCCTAATTCTACTAAAAAGCACACTTAAGAGTGGTCAGTGACTTTCAAGTATTCCACAATCTTTCCTTTTGTTATTGCTAGCTTAGGTTATCTCCAATAAAGAGAAAATTTTTATTAACGAAGGGACTGTTCTTTTCAATCTGCTACTTTATAGAATATTAATGAATTTGATTTTCAAAATAATTACAAATAACTAGAGTTTCATAATATTCTTTCAACTATCTGCCTATCTGTGTGAAACATAACTGGGAAAATAATTCCTTATATTTAAAAGATACATATTTAAAATGTATATTGTTTCTATAATGAGCCTTTGATTTTAAAAAAACACGTATTAACATATTTTAAATCATGATTATATCACCTGTGTCACTGAAAATGTAATTGCAACAAACACTGTCTTCTTTTCCCCTCCAAATAAACAGTCCTCATATTGGTGAATTTCTAAAATATACTTTCAGGTGTAAAATTCTTTGTACGTCAAAAGTAGTAACACAAGTTAAATTGTAATATATCTTTAATCCTTAGTATCCGACAAAACTGTTCCCCAATCTGTTTGCTGCCAAGGTACTGCTCACTTTCTGGGGCAGTCTATACCACAGATCCTTCCGTGTTTTATTATTTTCTGAGTAAGGCAGCCCAGTCTGCACTCTGCAGCCCTGAGTGAAGCCTCCATAGGCTGACGGAGGAGCTTTCTTCTGGGCTTGCCGGAGAACCTGGGGCATGAAAAAGCCCTTGACTGCTGTGTAATGACCTAGTCTTTCAGGGTAAAATTTAAATCCAACAGTGATTTAAGGTCTACCTTGAGCTATTAGGCCCTTTTGGACTCAAACAGCAGACACAAATAATAAATCTCAAAGCTGACAGTCTGAGATTTGCTTCCTACCTCTGACATCACCCTGCTCGCAAAAGCTCACCGGCATACCCACCCTGGGACATGGCACAAAAACTACCCATATAATGTTAACTGTGTGTGTCTTGTGTGAGCTCGCTTATGTGTCTGTCTGTGGTATCTTCTGCATAAACAAAAGCCAAAATTGATCATGTTCCTTCTACTCTAAGTTTTTCTCTTTCACACAAAAAAGTTGCCACTATTCTGAATTCTTTTGTGATTACTGCAACAAACCCATTTCTTGCCTATGTGCCAGAGAAAAGCCTGTCTTTAAAAAAAGATTTGTGGCCGGGCATGGTGGCACAGGACTGTAATCCTAGCACTTGGGAGGCTGAGGCAGGGAGGCAGGAAGATTGCCGCAATGCTGCAAGTTTGAGGCCAGCCTGGCGTTCAAAACCAGCCTGAATTATACAGTGAGACTGTCTCAAAAAACAACAAAACAAAAACAAACTGTATTTAGCTAACACTTCATTCTCTTAAGTATTTTTCAGGTTCCTCTCCAGTCTTTAGCCATATGGATAAATTTACAAAAACTGAGACAATGTTGTAATTACAATCTTCTGTTACCTATATAAATGGTATAAATTACCTATAATATAAAGTATTTTTAAATGGAGGTCAAAACAATAATGCATATATCAAAAATGAAGAAGCATTCAAGAATACTGCAGTTATAAAACATTTTTCAAAACTGATTTCTCAGTGCAAAGGAATTAAATGTCTTGTAATGTAATCATGTATGAGTCATAAGACTTTCTGAAAGAGGCAATGTGTGTCTGGAGTTAACACAAATGTAAGATTTTCCCTTCTTTATCCTAAGCATTTGGTTTCTATTCCCAAATAGAACAAACAAACTAGCCACACATGGATTTGTAGATTTAAATGAATTACACTAACATACATAATAGCACACACCAGCTGCCGTAAATAATTTTTTTTTTTAAGAAAGCAATTTATAAATGATTTAACCCATAACTGCTTTGTAGTAACAGGGAAACTAACACCCGGGAAGGAGACTGATGATGGAGCCAGGGAGGAAGCCCAGAGTCCAATCTGTCTTCTCACCTGCTTTGACCCCAGACACATCACCCAGAGAACCCTGGAACTCTCACTAAACACAAGTGAGCAGGATCCAAAAGCTAGTGTCTACTAATTCTCATTCTATCTTTGCATATCACCATCATATTCTATTTCATTATAGCAATAATGCAAATTAATAATAACACGAGCCATCCACTTGGAAACCACGGCTGGACATTCTACTCAATGTCCCACTTCATGTACCCCCACTACCATTCCTGTCTCTTGGGGCTCTGATTTCCTTTCTTTTCTATAAAACAAGTATGCTGGTCTAACGTCCAATCATCCCTGAATACACTGTCTCTAACAATAGGATCAGTTTAATGTTTACGCTCTCTCAGCTGAATTCACCTAGGGAATAACGAATTCTGAACAAAATGTGATAGATAAGTAACAACCGATTTCTGTATTGCACTCATTTATACAAGTAAATATGCAGTTTGCTGGTAGTGGTTCCTCAATTTCTTTTGTCACAGCACATAAAGGAAACGATAATACTGGGGGCAGCACACTGGAATAACGGACCAAGGAGACCCCTGGAGCGGGTGGGAAGTGGCTCTACCCCTGAAGTGGGGGTGAGTGTTCGTCCCACGGCTTTTAAGCCCCGATCAAGCCCATCAGGGGCCTGGAGACTGTGTGTTGGAGTACAAGGGGAATGACCCAACATCATGGTAAGAAGGATGGGCTCACCCGCAAGGCTACTGCTTGTACCTGGACAGTGAACTCAAAGATGTGTCATCAGTCAATCAGCTGCACTGGCCACGGCACAGAAATTAACAAGGGCCCATACATTCTTACCACTAGAGACAGAGAGTAGAGAAATCATGATTATTATTTATTCTTATACTTGTTCCATACAAGTATATAACTGTTACATAGCATGGGTCTGATTATTCTCCTCAGCTATAAAGTTAAAATGAGCTATGGGAGCTGGTGTGGTGGCACACGCCTGTAATCCCAGCACCCTGAGAGGCTGAGGCAGGAGAAATCTAAATTCAAGCCCTGCCTGGGCAATTTAGCAAAACTCTGCCTCAAAACGCAGGACTGTTTATTTAAACATTACTGTATCACCACACAATGAGTGCAGAACTTCTTCCCAAGGGCAGCAAGAGTTGAGTGTACTGATCACATCAAAAGCGAGAGGTGATTCAAGGGCTCTGACACTTTCAAAACAAAACACACACATTTGACCTCCCTCACTTTTAGTTTCCTTTTGGATCAAATGTAGTATCCTCTTCCTTATAGGTGTTTCCTGTTAGTGAATTTGTTTGTGGTAGTGCTGGGGACTCAACCTAAGGACTTGCATCTAAGAGACAAATACTCTAGTCCTGAGTTACCCTCTCAGCCACGTGCTCACTTGGTGTTGCCATCATTGTGAGTCTGGTACTGTTTTACACCACATTTTTGTTTACTTAACTTTAGTTGGTGAATCTTTTTATAAGCTGTACACTCACTGTACCTGTATTCAATAATTTTAAAAGCTTCCTAATTCAAGCACTCTAGAAGGCTGAGGCAGGAAGATTTTAAGTCTGATCCCAACCTAGGCAACTCAATGACTTACATTCTGTTTCAAAACAAAGTAAAAAAAAAATTTTTTTAAAGGGTTGGGGATTAAATTCAGTGCAAAGGCTCAACACTGCAAAATACATACATACATACATACATACATACTTCACAAGTGGTTAATGGTAATGTATTATATACTCTTAAAAACTGCAAGGAAAATAGTATTATCATTGTAAAAAAAAAAACCATGAGGAAGCATACGTTGATTAATTTGACCTAGTCATTCCATAATGTATACTATTATAAAACATGTATTGATAAGTGTACAGTTTTTATTTGTCAACTAAAATAAACGTGTACAGTTTAAAAACAAACATCCTAAAAGAAAAAGTAATACCGCCTTCAGTTCTCTTTCTTGCACCCAAGTTTACATCAAGAAGCAAATGGTACACACACATCTTTAAACCTCTGCAACACCTGCTAATCTCTGTTAATAAAGAGAATGGGGTCTGGACATTCAAGGGAAAAAAAGCTACATGAAATTCTGTTTTGTTATATCGTGGTTTAACCCATAGGAGCCAATTACTAAACATTTGTATTATATTCCTTTTCTATTATTAAGATTTATTTACTATCCTTAGCACCTAGGCAGAGAAATGGAGTCACAGAATTAAACAACATGACCATTTGTATGGCTTCTGACATACATATTTCTTAGGCACACCTACTTCCTGAATGAAAACAGAGGTGTAGGGTATGAGTAGGGTGAAAGTCTACTGACTGAAACTTTCTTGGCTGAATCTCAATACCTTTTAAGTGAATCTTGGTACCATGTTTAATAAAAATTAAATTATAAAGAAATCAAGAATGAGCTTTTCAAAATTATTTCAAGATAAAGAAAAGACTTCCTTAGTTGCAATTACTAAGCAAAATGGATTTTAACAATGCATAATGTAGATGTTTAATTTTTTCCCACAAAATAGGACATTCAAGGTGAAAAGAAAATCCTTCTCCCCTATCCTGGATATTCCTTATCAAAACCTAGTAAAATGCATAAGTACTTACTAGCATTATTTTTGTCCTACCAGAATTTTCAAATAGAAAAGTCTAAGTATATACATCATTTTTAGCATATAAACTGCTATAAAAATGTGCATTTTCCCTCCAATAAATTTTGGACCTTAGAAAATACAGACCAATTTCTGCATGTATCCTATTGCTCTGTAATTTATATAACTAGTTCATTATTGAAGGATGCTTGGGCAATTTCCAGTTTTTGCTAAAGTGTCCATCCACACGCACATAAACAACACTTCAGAGACTATCTGGTACATCTTTATAAAGCATAATATCAGTAATAGTATATTTGTAGGACAAAACCATAGGTATGTAAAATTGATGGTATATAAAATTATATGTTGACTATTTTCATCAGCTTACATACCCACCAGTGGTGAAAGAGTATTTTCCTGGGCCTTCATTAACATGGAGTATTAAACACTTAGATTTGTCAATCTAATAGGTGAGTAAGATACCTGTTTCTAGCTGGCCTTTTCTTTGAATTGGTCATTTCTGTTTCTTTTACCAACTTTCATCGCTTCTATCTTAACTATGTTTTCTATTGACCGGTTCATTATTTTCTTATAGAGAACCAAATATTTCACAGTGCTTACATATTCAAGTAAAACTTCTCTTACCAGAAAATAGTTCTAAAGACTGGTTGCTGTTTACCTGTGTTGCATGAATTGCTTATTTTTTTATTCTTTGTTTTTTGAGATAGGGTCTCTTCCTAGTCGAAACTCACGACAATCTTCCTGCCTCAGCCTCCCAGAATACTGGGATCACTGCATGGGCCATCACACCCAGCCTAATTTACATTTTTGATGTAATTTTCTGATAATCATTTTACGAGTAGCTCATCAGAAACAAAAAAACCTGTTTAGGAGCGCAGTGATATTAAGTTTATTGTTGCCAGAATATTATGGTTTTTAAATGTTATTTTAATTTTTCAAAGGCTGTATGAAATGAGTTATTTCCATAAATCAAATTAGACTTATAGTTGAGTTTTCATGCTTCTACTTATAAGTTATTAAAAACAAATCGCTTTTTTCCCATCTGAAGAATTACTTCTGGGCTACAATGCCTATGCTCATTCATTCTGTAGTTAAAAACTATACTTAAGAAAAAAAGTGTCTAAAACTCAAATTTTATGTAGGTGGAAATCGTTGCTATAGCAACAGTAGCTTCAGTTTATGTGAACTGAAAGGTGAAAAACTTACATTTCTAACACTTAAAAATTAAGTATTTGGTTTGTGATGGCTGAGAGCACAGGATGATATAGCTTCTTGTCTTGTATCACTATTATCATAAACTTTAGGCATCTGATCTTTTATCACTACTGTCACAAACAAGGCTTCTTCTTAAAGGATAAAACTATATAGTACTTTTAAAAATTGTATGGTTGATTACTATCAGTCAAACATGACACTGCAGGCTACCCCCGGGGGGGCATTCCTTTTCTTCCAAAAGAGTCAGTGGGACAATGACAGCACAAATACTGGGTGATTGATGCGTTTATGAGGTTTTACTGCTAATAAAAAGTACTAGCAGTACCATGTAGTCACTTTGTCCAAGCTAGAACTGGTTTCCCCCTCACCCTGAACTGTGTCTGGCTACCCAGGCAGAGCACATTTTTGGGGAGATACTTTCCTTATTATTCTGGTGGGCAGAGCTTGAAAACTAGGGGTGGTGGATAAAGAAATTAAAATAATACTGTTTTGTAACAGGTGGAAATTTTTATTTTTATGACTGTCTATATCTAAGAAAGGGAAATAGGTAGCAATTTTTGCCAAACATTTTTTCCTCATTCTATCACCCTGGTTCAAATGGGGAACAATGACCAACACAAATTTAATGGCCCTGCAACAAACAAACCACAGAATATAATGCAGTATAAAGTGTCTGGGTGGGTCTGAGATAATATTTTCCTGACTGTGTCGTTTGCAGCTGTGTAAGTCGCTGCAACCAACTTACTGCAGCCGAGCGGCAGGGGGACCATCTGAGAACACAAATAACGATGGCCTTACCATACAGGGTTATTGGAAATAGCACGTGAGCTAATGTGTAGTTAGCTCCGAGAACTGGGACCAGTACCTGACAGAAGAAGCACTTATTAAAGTGAATAACTGCCATCATAGTATGTTCTGAGTCAGTCTAACAGGTACATGTTGGTACCTAATTGGAGATTTAATTGGCATTTATCTAAAGACTACTGACGTTGAGCATCATTTCTTTTCAAGCATATTTTTTTTTGTCTGTTTATCTTCTTGGTGAAGTGGTTGTTCAAATCTTTTGCCCACTAAGTTGTTTTCATAATGCTGTGTTTTTTTTTTAAATTTTATTTTAATGGTACATTTTACATGTACATAGTGATAACATTCATCATAGGGGATTTGTACCTGTACATTACACATATTGCTGCTTCTTTTTTTTCCATTCCCCTCCCCTCACCCCCTCCTCCCTCCCTATTTACAAAATGCTGTGTTTTAATGTTAATTGGGATGCAACTTCGCAGCTATATGATTTGCAAATATTTGCTCCCAGCTGCTTGTCTCTTATTTCCCTTAAGTCTTTTCCAGAGTAAAAAGTTTTATTTAATTCTTCACTTTAATTTTTTCTACTTATAAACTGTGCTTTTAGTGTCATCTCTAAGAAATATTTGCTTCAGTCTCACAAAGATTATATCCTGTGGTTTTCCTAGAAGTTTTATGGTTTCAAACTGAAATCTATAATACTTTTTTATTTTTGGCGGCATGCTTTTTTTTTTTGGTGCCGGGGATGAACTCAGGGCCTTGTGCTTGCTAGGCAAGCGCTCTAACCACGCAGCTAAACCCCTGGCCCCGGCATGCTTTTTTGGTGGTGATACTTTTTTATTTTTATTTAAAGTGTATAAGGTTTGGGCCAAAGTTCTCTTTTTCTCCCCAGATGAAAGTCCAACTGTCCTAACACTAATTTTAAAAATATTAACCACTTCCACTTCAGTGACCATGCTCCATTATCCAGTAAACAAACACGCAAGTGAATAGGTCTGTTGGTTACATTGTTGCACTGTTCCGTCTGCCCTGTCACCGATGGTGCGCTGGTCAGCGTGTGTGCAGCTGGGACAAAACACTCCACACCTGCAGCTCAAAGGAGGGCAGCTTGACTTGGCTCACAGGTCAGTGCGTGGGGAGCTGGCTGCAGAGCACTGACGTTGTGGCGGAAGGGTCCAGCGCGGGACAGGCGCTCAACTCACAGCGCGGCAGCAGAGAGCCAGGGAAAGAGCGCCGGACGGGAAGGGCCGGGCACTGGGTACAGTCCGGAAGATCCTGCGTCCCTGACCCATGCGGATGCACCACAAGGGTGCTTTTCTAATTTTGAGGCGTCTCCCAAGCCAATCAAGATGACAGTCAAGATTAACTGTCACAGATTCCATCTTGAGTATTTAGTAAGTTTTGAAATTGGGTGGTGCTAGTCCTCCTACTGTGTTCTTTTTCAAAATTGCTCTGACTACCTAAATATATAAATATAAAAATTCAAATAAAATTTATTTATTTTGAGACAAAGCCTAGCTAAGTCACTAAGTTCCCCAGGCTGGGCTCTAACTTGCTATCCTCCTGCTTCAGCCTCCCAGAATTCTGGGATTACAGGTGTGTACCATCACACCCTGCTCATCAAGTATAAAATCTACACTTATGAACTGCCAAACAACTATTTTAAAAGAGTGTTGTTGGAACCTATAGCTAACATTGGGTTTTTTCTTCATTTTTCTTATTTATTTATTTTGTTTTTTTTGAGACAGGGTCTTGCTGTGTAGCCCAGGCTGGTCTCGAACTCACAGAGATCCTCCTGCTCAGCCTCTCACTGGGATTACAGGCATGTATCACCAAGCCTGCCTCTTCATTCTTATATTAAAATTTTTTCTTTTTCTTTTTTTTAACGGCTGGGGCTGTAATTCAGTGGTACAGTACTTGCCTAACATGTTAGAGGCCCTGGTTTCACTCGCCAGTATCAAAAAAAAAAAAAATTATAAATCTTCCCAGAGGCAGACAAAGGAACTGACGATCTCCATCTTTTCCAATCCTTTCATCGAAGCCTTCTCACAGACTGTAAATGCCACTGGCTCAAGCAATTCCTTAATGTTCACAGTCTTTCTAAGCATATCTGGACATCATAGTCCTCACACTACAAACCTGTTCTATAAATAAATCTGTTTTTCTTTAGTATGCTTCCCTATAAACCATGCCATGGTGTATGGGGTTTCTCTCTAGGGTAGGGTAAAAGAAAGGCCTGGGAGAAATCATTCTCTGATTTTTAACTACTGTTATTTTACATCAGAAAGCAGAAAAAAACTTCACTTTATTAAAAATTTTAAGAACTTTCTGCAAGTGTCTTACTAGCCAAACACTGAAAGGCACAGCCATGGCACCCGACCATCACTATGATGAGCGTTTCTACCGAGATTCCGTTTCCACACAGGCTGCAGGCACAACATCCTCCTAGTAACTCTCCCACCCTGCCGGCCACGCTGCCGGCTTACTTGGAGCCCAGTGTATAAGAAAAGACGGACCCTTGTTGGCCTTTTGGTTAAGATTAAGTTTATCAGGAAAGATGGCCACATTCCAAAATCGCAGGTGGTTTCCAGAAATGAAGGACTGTAAGTTATTTATAAAATCACTAGATGCGGGTTTCTTTTACATTTTATGTAGAAAAAGTTATCCTGACATTACATTCCCAACATGCTCTAGACAATCACAGCTACAGAATCCACTTTCCATAAAGAGGGAATCCTCCCCCTGCCGTGAATCCTCCCCCCCCGACCACATTTATGGGGGGAAGTTCTATAAACACATACACATGAGACACATCAAAATTTAAAACACAAATGAAAACCATTGAATTTGTCTTTAAGGCCAGGTTTTAAATTAATGTCAACTTAATCTCAAATACATACCATACCACCTACCTAACACGTGAGGCAGGCTATCCTCTTCCCACAGCCTACTTTAGAGACTAAGGAAAAAACCTTATCAATGGAGTCTAAATATTTACTTTCTGACTTGAGTTTCCACTAATTTAATTAAGTGAAAGCCAAAGAGAAAGATAAAAACTGCTGTCAATAAGAATTTTCTGAATTGCTACCTCACAAGTTTCCCTCACGTAATCAAAGGTTCACTCCTTCTATACATCCAATGCTTACTATTTATATGAAGTACCTGCAAGTGTACTGTATGGGGTTAGTGTTTTAATTCAAGGAGAAAACATGCCAGATAAGCCAACCACAAAAAGGCTTTTTTGTCAAATAACAAAGTTCGCACACTTGAATTTTATCAATGAATGAAAATAAGTGAGAATTCACAGAACAGGGATGGGATTTGCTCAGCTCTGGTTCTGTACTCTAATGCACGGTTCACCAGCAGGCTGCTTCCTACAGTGGTCTACCTGCTCTAAAGGCAACTGAACAGCAGCTGGGACAGACAGAACGTACAATTCACGAACAGCAAATACTGACAGAATATTAATTTACCTATTTTATGATATTGCCTTTTTTCTACATCTAGTACTTAACAATTCGTTCTTAGCTCACACCACTGAGTAAAGAATGAGAATGACAAAAGTTTCCCAAAGACACAGCAGAAAAGAACTGCAACTTGTCAGTAAAGCCCCTGAAAGTCACTGAGAGACTGCAGCCCAAATGAATCCACCTGGCTTTTTACCCAGGCTTTTTCCTGGTAGCCACTGATGATTCTGTAGGGTGCAGGAAACAAGACTTGGGAAAACCTGATTCCAACAAGTGAAAGGTCACAAAAAAAGACTTCGGGATCTTCAAATATTTTGATTCATGTTTTAATGTTTATGAAATGTATGTATGTATAAGTAAATAAACTATGTCACTGGATTCTTGGGCACGTTATAAAATGTCGCATGTCCTTACAAAAAGGGTATATGTAAATTACCACCATTATAAATGGTTCTACTTTTGTATCATTCAGACTCCAGTTCTTTCTTGGTTCTTCTACCTGGGACACAAACATAGTCTCTGGACGTCTGTGCGCTTAACTGAACAAAAATGTCAACAAGCTGCTATTTATTTTATTGAACAGCTTGAGCAGAAAAAAAAAAAATGTTAGGGCTGGGGCTTTAGCTCAATGGTTAGAGTGCTTACCTGGCAAGCTCCAAGGCCCTGAGTTCTATCGCTGGCACCAAAAAAAAAAAAAAAAAAAAAAAAAAATTTATGACATTGAGGTAAGAGAGTAGGGCGTGGCATAACTGGCTGGGGTAGCAGGCATGACCTGGTAATACAAGATCCCAGACACATGTGCACAGCAATTCCCAAAACCCTGCATGTGGACTTCTGGCAAGAACTCCAGCCAGTTTCTAATAGGATGGTCTGGACCCAATGTGGGATCCCAGCACTGCCTCTCAGGACCTGTATGCAGAAGTTCTTGAGGGCTTCCTTGAGACTTGGACAGCATAAAGAGTGAGACAAGCCATGAAGAGCTTGCTGTCAGTACCTTTCCACAATAGCTGGTGCTGTGTTTCCCAGACACAGTGTGTACTTTTATTTTGGCTTTTACCCTTTTTCTCTTTACTTGGTCCAGCTCACTCTGCAGAGCCAGTTTCTTCCCCACCCTTCACTTTCACTTTCTCGAATAAACTTTGTCACTTTTTTTTGCTCATTTCATTGAGTTCTTTGTTGCAGACAAGAAGAGCTTGGAATCTAACTCCAGAGGGAGAGGTAAGCAACCCTGAATCTGGTAACGTTTAGGAGAAAAGCCACTTTTAGAAGCAGACTACTGGATAACAAAATGGGGTTCATGTTAGAGTCAATGTGTAAATTTAATGGGGTAGTTTGTTTTCTCAGACTCTGGGATTAAGCCATCAGTGAACCTGTGCAAGTGTTTGAGGAAAGAACATGAAACCAAGTCTAGCGTTGGTAAGAGCCAAGTGAACGCTGTCCCGCAGTCACCAAAACCTGGTGGGCGCAGGCCTTCAGACACTGCAGGCCCCGCCAGCACAGAACAGGGACAGAGGGCTGATTCCCCTCAGTGCACGTCTACCAGCAGACGCCACTAGGCAAGCAACACTGACTTCGTTCATCTGTGCTGGCTCGGTAACTTTTAATAGCAATTAATAGAT
>PVJO010007137.1:0-83967 GCA_004026905.1 Hystrix cristata | reverse complement strand
TGAATTCCCTGCAGTGAACTGCCTTCAACCCGCCCTTCTGCAGATAAGCCTGGGAGCAATTTTTCTCACAATGAGATTTATTTTTTTTAAAGGACAGAAATAACCTAGTGCTAGACTTCGAAAAATCACTTGTGCAATTCCCCTGAAAATGAAATTCTTAAAACCTTCATGTAAGACTGAATAATAAAAGCAAGTATCTATGACAAAGAAAAGAGGTAAATCAAAAGAACCCACATGTGCAAAATGTGTAATATTCCAAAACAGCAAAAGAGTGTAACATTCAATATATGACAAATCCCACACCTTTAAAATATGGTCATTACCAAGCAGAGCTGTCTCTATGCCGTCTTTAATCTGCGCACAGCAGGGTGGACAGTAGGGAATTGAAGATGCTCCTGTTACAGTTTGGCTTGCTTTCCAGTTTTTATTTCAGTGTACTTTCAAGTGAGTAGAGAGGACTTTTGGAGCCTGAGCTGACCCCAAGTGCAGCAAGCTGGTGCTGTGTGAGGGATGCTGAAGAAGGAAAGGAGGCCCTCAGCACTGGTCCGGGGGGCATGTAGAGCTGGGAAATAATGAGACTGTAAGGATGGCAAAGAAGCAGATGGCTGAAGCTGGCTAGAGAACAACAAAGCAGACAGCTTTCACTCTGAGATCATTTTGCTTTCGCCTTGGACATCAGCACTGTGCCTCACACTGTGTTTAATATCTCAGCCAATATTCTGTGGCTGGTGATAGGAAATGCTACAAGTATAAACTGGAATATTTGTAAACATCAAGAGTGAGCCACACATTTACAAGCTTTCTGGGCTGAGGCCTTCTTTTGAAAGACAAGAAACTCACATTCCCTCCATTCATTATTCAGAATAGCTCTTCTTGAGGCAAAGCTTCCTCTATGGTATCTATAATCATAAACTGAGTGTGTGTGACTCAGCTCCAAGGGCTGGCTTTGCACTCAAGGCTGGAACCAGTTCATCCTCCAGTGATTATCTGTTCCCAGTGAACTGGAGATTGCTGGTCATGACATTCATCCTGTGGATTGGTGTGGTGGGTGCTGAAGCTGAATTCTTTTGTAACTTTTTTGAAGTTTCTCCAGGTTGATTTCCAAACATATTCATTCAAACAATATCAATAACCAAAAAACATATTTTTGTTTTGTTTTGGAAAGAAAATAAAATCTAAAATGTTATCCCTCTGTCTCAATTTTTAATTTTTTATTTTATGAAAAATAAAATGAAATTTCATAACCAAACAATAAGAGAATAGCAATAGTTTATACTCTGGGTATCTTCAAAGTAGTCAGTCAGAGTACAAGATGTAAACCAAAAAGATTATTACAAAAAAGACAAACATAATACAGATCTTTCTTTTCAATGAACTAAGTTAAACTAGTAGTATAAATGAACTAGTACTATATATTGAAATATTTTTAAAACAATAGAATTTGTGATTTGGGGAAGTATTTGAACTTCTCTGTCTTTCCTATTTATCGCTCATCTATTTCATTCTTTTGTGTTTCTGATTAATTTCACTTAACATTATGTTCTCAAGTTGGATCCATTTACCTATGGACTTATAATTATTTTTAAACCCTCAAGAGAAAATAATGAAAATCTTCAATGGAACTAAAGTGAGTAGGATCTGTACTAATTAGATCTATGGGTTAAGTCATAAGAGACAAATCTGCAACACGGGCAAGTATTTTGAGAAAAGGTAAGCAGATATGTCCATAACCACAAAGGAACATGAACAGTAAACACCTGCTATACAAACAGATGTTATAATAGGAGGATACAGATAAGCACAGACAAGAGGAACATCCTCTGAAGCCTTGCTGACACAGAAGAAGAAGGAATTGGAAGGATAAGAGCAAATCATGGAATTGTTCGTGTGGGAGTCAGCTTTCCATTACTGTAACAAATACCTGAGATCATCAGCTTATAAAGAGAAAAAGTCTATTTTGCCTTGCAGTTTTGAAGGTTTTGATACATGATCAGTTGGCCTTTGCTGCTTTGGGGCCTATAGGGAGAGAGACATAGTGGAACAAAGAGAGGAAAGAGATGCTCATTTCATGGCCAGGCAGGAAAGAGAAGGAAGAGACTATCCCACCATCTTCTTCAAGCTCACACCCCAAATAATCTAAAGTTTCCTATGAGGTCCTAACTCTGAAGGTTTCCTCTACTTTCCCATGGCACCACATGCTGGGGACCAAGCCTCTGACACATGGGCTGCAGGGACTCCAGCCCTGAGCTCTAACAGTCCATCCTCAGCTATGTCCATTTCTTTTCTTCCTTTTCACAACATCCTTTTGCTCCCCTCTCCTTCAGTTCATCAGACTTCAAACTAAACAGGGCAGCCTCCTGCAGATACGGGGAGCTTTTAAAAGCAAAGTCATGTAAAACCAGCATGAAGTGGTGCTTGGTGACTGGAACTATGGCCATAGATTCAAGTCCACTCCTGCAGTGGGCAGTATGAGATATGGCTGCCTGGCCTAGTTGCAATGCAGAGTGGGCCTTGGTGATCATTCTGGTGCTTAGCAGGAACCAAAGATAGTTATATAAGCAGAACTGAGTCAACCAGAGTTTCTCCACCAGTAATGTAAAGTTTAGACCAAATTGACCCAGAGACTGAGACCCGCTGCAGACGAATCACATTAAAGGGTGCAAATAGCTCTGAAGTCCCCTGTGTGGCCAATATGTTCAATGATGTTGAAACAATTAGCTACTATCCAACTGAGGGAAAAAAGTAGATTATCACTCTTACCACAACCCCAAATCAATTATAAATGGATTTAAAATTTCAATGTAAAGGAACCAAACTGAAAAGTATTGAGAAAAAAAAAAAGATCAACAGATTCAACAGTATAAAAATGTGACATTTCTGTGATACAAAAGATGACACAAATAAATTACAATGTAAGTGAAAGGAAAGACAGCAATAGTTATAGGTAAAGATCAGTATTAAAAACATACAAAAACAAGCTACAAACACATAATAAATACACACGGAAAACGATCAACGGATCTAAGTGTTCAGAGCATGAATTACAAGCAGATAATACTGTAGTTTCTGTAAGAGCAAAGTGGGATGGACAAGAGTGAATGAAGACTGTAAGAGAAGGAAACAGCAGGTGTAGAAGTGGAAGCTGAGAGGTAGGTAGTTCGGTGGTAGAGTGCTGCCTAGAATGTGTGAAGTCCAAGAAAGAAGAGGGGTGAAGGAACAAATTGGGGCAATAAAGTAACATGGACACACTGGAGAAATATTTTAGAGAATAACCAACCTTTGTTGAGGAACAAAATTCTGAGGGAGGAAGTGAAGAGGCATCCCAAAGGCAGCGCCCAGAGCACAGCGAGACTTGGTGAGGGAGTGAGCACCTGCTGAGAAGGCTGTAGGGAGGCAGGCAGTGTGTGCTTTAGGGTGTTGCTGTCACTTACATTTAAATAAATATGCGTGTGAATTTGGTTTTAGCTTGCATATGCTGGGACTGCTAATAAAATTTTTAATTACTCCAATCCAGAACACACACTCCAAAAGCCACACTTAAGATTCTACAACTTGTTTTGTTAGGATAAGAACCATAAATTGTTAATTATCATAATAAATGCTGGAAATAATTTTCCACTGAGAGATTTATACAGGGAGGCAGACGTTGTGGAGATGAGAAGGGGATCTGGAGAAGGGAGGGGAGGAGGGAGGCAGAGAAGCAAATGGTGTGAAAATGATTAAGATGCTATACGTATTTGTACCAATTCCCCCAAACAAATGTAATTACTATGTGCTGCAAATATATGCTAATTATAATTTTTTTAAAAAAAGAAATAATTTCCCACTGGTGAAATGAATCATGCTCAAAATACCAGTTGCACAAACATAGTCGCCACTCCCAGCAGGAACAGAGCATGTTAATCTGGCAACTGCAGGAGACTGCACACTTGGAATAGTAACTTGGCCTTAGGATTCGGATGTCTGCCACTGAGAAAATTCTCTCATCTAGCCCCAATTAGAAAATTTGCTGAATTTTTCCTCTAATATTGCTACATTTATTGTGTGTAAATGCGAAGACCTTGTAAAGAGCCTCAATGAAAGCAGAGAGCTGACTGGGCTCCCTTTCTGCCTCGCTGATCGTAATGGTTCTACGTGTGGTTCTGTCATGTAAATTTGGATTCAGGGAATTTACTTGATTTTTAAAGCCACCAGGTTGGTGAGATCACCAAAAGAACAAGCAGAAAGAAGGAATAATGGAGCAAAGTCTCAAAGAGCTCAGATACTTACAGATGGTTTAGAAGGAAGAACAGTAAGTGGAAAATGGAAGATGCTATGAAGACTTAGCAAAAAGCAAGAAGATAAAGTTATAGGAATGAAAGTAGGTAAAGGGCTTCAAAGGAAAAGGAGTTAGCATCTGTGCCAAACATCCCCTACTGATTCTGCATGAGCTATGACTCAAGAGAGCAAACATGCCCCACAGCCCATAGTATTCCAGGCGCCAAGTATGATTATGAACTATCTCCTAGCCTCTCACACGGCAGATGATAAGTAAATTACAGTTGACCTACAGTAACATTTTACAATCAGGGACTTTCAAATAAATGTCCTTCATTTTATGCGTGAAAATATCCTGACATCGGCTACACTTACATTTACTAGGCATGTGAAAGAATGGTGCTAAAGTGTTTGTGATTAAATAATCAACTTCGTGAATCAAAAAGAGAAAATAGGTTGAACCACATATCGTAACATGACATTTGACAAATATCTTTAAGATATTTATTTTTGAAAACCAGCATATAGTATAGTGTCCACATCGACCACATTAAAAAATAACCAAACTCTATGTGGGCATTTGTATGTGTGTGTTGTTTTAATATGCACCATTGATTAGAAAAAGATTGGAGCTTACAAACCTAACAAATAACTAAAAATTAAAAATTAAAAAATTAAAAAATAAAACTAACACCAAACCTTGGAAAGAAGACAAGATGTGAGGATTATATGACTTAAGATTAGGTGTAATTTTTGGTAAGATTTGTGTACATTGTGTTAGTTTTTGATCACTGTGGCCAAATACCTGAAAAAAACAACTATTCAATCAATGGCCAGCCTACTCCCTTGCTTTTAGACTCATGGTGAGGCAGACATAATGGCGGAAGGGTGTAGCAGAGCAAAGCTGCTCAGCTCCTGGCAGCCAAGAAGCAGAAAGAGAGAATGACTCTGCCAGAGAGCAAGGGGGCAGGAACCAGAAAGAGCCCCCCGCGGCCCTCTCCCTTCAACTAGGCCCCACCTGCTGTTTCCATTGCCTGCCGGTAACACCATCAGGTTAGGCTCTCATCAGTCAATGTCTCCAAAGCCAATCAGCTAATAATATGCCTTTATCACATGAGTTTTGGGAGATAGCTCAAATCCAAATTATACCATACACTCATTGAACAAAATGTCAAAATAATTATAAATAATAGATTAAAGTCATCCATAATCCCACAAACAAGAGATTACTACAGTCAGTCCCAAACTCGGGAACATTTACATTGTGAACTTTCATAGATACGAACAGACCTTGCATTACGAGCGCTCATAAACGTGAACAAATCATGGAAATAGTACACATGTCTGCCGGACATTGTCGCATTGGTGCTGCTGTGTGCCTGCACAGGCAGGAGAGGTTTATTCTGGGTTACGGGTTCCCTGGTGTCAGTCCTCCAAGTCTTCTTGTCCAGCTTTGTGGTTTGCAGGGATTTCGAGTGAACACCAGCCTGCCTGACTCCACGTATTCCCCACCACAGTCGTCCCTACTCCAGGGCTGCCTCCTTTTCAGGCAGGGGACTCTGAGGACTGGTTCCTCGTGCCACCCAGAATGCCCTGTTCACAAAAGACCTACAATGGTGAGAGCCTGAGAAACCTTCATTATGTGGACACCAGGATACTATCTCTACCACAAACTGAATTCTACCCATATATGCATTCTCAAAAGCAACACTGAAATTTGGGCACCAAAAGAATCACTCTGTTACAGAGATTTGCAAGACGCCTCTCTGGGGATGGCTCTCTATGGACCTGCCTGGTGTGGTCCAGTCCCTGCCAGTGCTGCCTGCTCCCACTACCTCCAGCCTCTGGGACTCTGGGGTCAGAAGGCATCTCCACTTGATCTTCAAACGGACCCGAGACTCCCTGGGCTCAATCACTAATGACTCCAAGGTCAACTTTGGACTTTTTGAGATGAAGGAAAGAGTGCTGTGAACACCAGAGGAGCCTCCATAGCCCACCTTATTCTGCTGTTTTCCCTCTTTAGCTGACAGAATGGCTTGCAACAGGAAAAATTGTCATTGTTTCCCTGTTTCCACCTCGAGGAGATTTCCTTATATCTTTATTATCTCTCACATACTACTGTGTGTACAGGCTGTACCCAAGAAAGAATGTATTTCTAAAGCTTTGGTTTTCATTATTGCTTTACCTGAGGGCCCAGCAACTGGTAAGGGTTCAGCAAAGAATCGTATAGGTAACGAACACTGGTTGGCTCTTTTTCCTCCCTCTATGTTTACCAAGAGCTTCACTTATCCCCCACATTATATCTCTGCCAGAAGTAAAGCTTTGCCCTGGGAAACAATCTCTTTGATAAAATCTTGATCTTTATCTTCCATTTTACCAGTGCGGAATCCTTTACCTCTGTGTGCTTTATGGCATGATCTCCCAGTCCTATAGGCATGCACAATTTTAAACGATATTTTTTTTTTCTATCTCAAAGTCATCATAGGTCAAGACAATATTTTTACCTGACTGTCTGTACTGGAGAGAAAGCATACAAAGTCATCGAGTTGGAGAAGTAAGTTGCATTTAAATCCCAGTTCTCTGACTTAGCAGCGAGAGACTTTGGGAAATTAGTATACAGAGGGGACCAATGTGCCTGCTCCACAGAACGGTCGTTAAGGGACACAAGGCTTGACGCACAAAGTGCTAACTAAGCCTTCACCCAGTAATACCGCTGCCATCGGTGTCTCCCTTGCCTGGACCCACAGGATACTTCAGCTTCCCTCACAGGATGCCCTTTCAGGAAATCTCTGTGGTCCCTGCTGGATCTTCCCCAGTCATGGCCTTTAGGGCTTTGAGATAGTGGAGGGCAAAATCACTTCCGGCTTATGTAATCTCATGAGGGTTCCTTGATGTTTGACCTCAGCAATGGGAGCGCAGGCAGCACATTTGAGAAAGCCCAGTCTCCTCCCAGTTCCACCATTGCTGTCACCACAGCTGCGGCTTCCATCCCTGACCACAAAGGAGCCCAGGAGGCAGTCCTGAGAGTGTCGTGGGAAGTTCGCCTCTTTTCTCAGAACTCATGTCCATGACAGACCAATCGATCAGATGCTCCAGTACCAGCAGGCTTTTCTGCATGCACCCATAATGGTGTAGTCTTCTCAATATCCAGAATATACACTCTGAAGACTGTGTATATTATGCAGTCTGTGTAAATGTGGTGAAACGAAAGGGGTGCTCCAAAATGGAACTGGAAACTCACTCTGACTGACAGGTACACAGCGGCTGGAGTGGAGGTAGGCTGGCCTTCTCTAGCAAGGGCTCCGTCACCCCATGCGAGGAGCTGCTAAGGCCACAATGACTGAGCACCTGCCCTTTCTGAACATCCGTCAGCAGCCAGCACGTGGTCCCCTCAGCATGGCTGCTTTTTCATAAGAGTGGTCCTTCCCCTGGGAATGCAAATCTTGGTGCCTGCCCAACCTGCAACCACCGAAGAAAGCTGGAGATGGGTACCTAGCTTCTTCTCTTGCTGAAACGGTGGCCTAAGTAAACTCACTCATAGATGTATTCCTCGAGTTATGCCATATGACTTTGAAGAATTAGTCCCAAGACTGCCATGCAGGTGGCAATCCTCTGACCTCCACCTGGCAAGGAACTGGGGACTGCAGGGGCCTCACCTGACAGGATTATTGTGGAGACACAAAACAGAAACAACACCACACCGCACTACAACACATCAGGGCCCTCCACACACAGAATGAGACTGGGCCTGAGACTCTCAGCGGCAGCTGCAGAGACCGATGAACAAGTGGGACACTGTCCTTCCCTCTAGGTCACCTTCTATTTTCTTTCTGCTGTCAATTCTCCCCCTGTACACTACTAACCAGCTGGACTCGAGCAAAGTCATTTGCTCACTGAGGTGTCACAGAAGGGAAGCCCGACAGGGACAACATACATGCAGAAAATATGAGTTCATTTTCTTGGAAAGAATATTAGAGCAGCATCCAGAAGATGTGGTTTCTAGTATTTTTTGTTTTTGTTTTTGTGTTTGTGTTTGTCACTCGATTTTTTTAAGTCTCAGTCTCCCAGTGAAAAAGAGAAATGTAGGGGCTGGGGATTTATCTCAGTGGTTAGAGTGCTTGCCTTCCAAGCACAAGGCCCTGAGTTCGATCCCCAGCACCAAAAAAAGAGAGAGAAATGTAATGTCTGTGTTAGTCAGGTTTCCATTGCTGTGACATACCTGAGAATAACAATTTCAGGAGAAAAGGTTTATTTTGACTCAAAGTTACAGAAGTTTTGGTCCATGGTCAGGGGTTTCCATCACTTTTAGACCTATGGCAAGGTAGAAATATCATGGTGGAAGGGCATGGTGGAAGAAAGCTGCTCTCCTCATGGCAGCCAGGAAGCAGTCAGGGAGACAAAGACTCAAGGCATGAAAGGAAGGAGCCAGGGAACAGATAGAATCCCAAGGTCACACCACTGTGACCCATTCTCTTCAACTAGGCCTCTACTCTCAATAATACCATCAAATTTTGATCTCATCAATGCATTAATCCACCTGACCCAATCGTTTCCCTCCTGACCCAACCGTTTACCACAAAGCCTATCAGCAGCCAAGCCTTCCATACAATGAACTGTTTGGAGGACATTCTAGATCCCAGCCTAAGACTAGCCTATCTTTTTCCCTTCACAGAGCATTGTGAAACTCCAATTCTCTCAAAACAGATGATGCAAGCAGGGCACCACCATTGAGGCAAGTTGAAAGTGAAGGACACGGAGGTCAATGGCCCTGTCAACAGCTTGTCCCGCAGTACCCTCCCCACATAGAGAAAGTTCTACCAGGGGATTCATTGCCCCGAATCTCAGGGCTCTGCTGAGCAACCTGATGCCAGTGGGGTGTCCTAGTCCAATCCATCTGCTGCAACAAAATATAAACTGGGTGGCTTATAAACAAAGGAATTTATCTCTCAGTGATTGAGGGACAGGAAGTCCAAGATCAAGTGAAGGCAGACTTCCTGGGTGTGAGCTGGGAGTCCTCTGTGCACTATCAGCATTTTAACAGCAACACTGTCAGATCCAAAGAGTTTAAGGACCCAGAAAGTCAGTCTTCAGCGATGTCCTCAGGTCTCCTGATGAGATCACTTGGGCAAAGAGCATTGTCGGATTCCCTGCACATCTGACATTGGAGGCTGGAGCCCGCCCACTACTCAGAAGCACATCCTATAGAGACTTTCACAGCCACTCCTGCCTCTGCCCACATTAACCTGTGTGTTAACTGGGCTCCGGCGCTGACCTCCGCAGTGGAGACTCCCTGGTTCTCCTGAAGCACATCTCCTCTCCTAGATCCTTCTCACAGCACAGAGGTCTATCCAGCCCTGAAAATCATGATGCATAGATCCCTTCATCCCCACAATGTCCTCCACAGTGAGGCAGACGCGGGCCTTGGTGCCTTCCCCACATGGTAGCTCTGACAGCGCATTCTGAGTCATTCATGGGGAAAGGGAACAGAGAAAGCTTTGGAGCTGTGTTACTGGGAGGGAAGGCAGACAAGAGGTCATGAGGAGGGATGCTTATCTTACAAGCATCTCTGCAAAATGAGATTGTTCCTCAGATGATACAGTAGGCACTTATTTGCACATGGCACCATGGTAAATCAATAGGTAAGAAACTCAAGAATACTGGGCTGGAGATCAGGTTACCAAATATTAATAAACTGATTATTCCATGTGATTTTCACCCATATGTCTCTATCCCACAATCTCAGGTGCCCTTTAGTGTGTTGCTCTGATTGCTTCTTAAAACCTTGTGTCCCACCTGTGCTCTGTGCAAAAGGCCCCCAGCCCTACCAGGGTCCCTTATGCTCTACACTTGGGGCTTTGGGTACGGAGGGAGAACACAGGCTGGTGTCCAAGCTCTAGCTTCCCCTTTGCAAGCTTGGTGGCTGTGACTTGGCCACTTTCTGAGTCTGCTGTATGGAAATGAAATGTGTGCAGATGCATGCAGCCTCTGGGAGAGTGTCCCTTCTCCTTCCCCGAGTTGCATCATAGTGGTCTGAGAGGCATCCAGGAGGCTCCTCCACTCACTCTCTCCACAAGTGCCTGCAACCTTAGGTCCTTGCTTCACACCAGGGCAACCTCCCTCCAGCCATCCTCATCCTCCCTCTCACTGGGCTAGGGATGGCCAAAACAAAGAATAATTTCACGTGCAATGACATTTTCTTATGCACTTGGAATTATTTTTAAAATAAACAATGCCTTGTTTTCCATTTTCTGTGCGTGTGACAAACTATCCACAGCTTGTCGCTGATTATATTTCCTCATGTTCTTCCCTTCTTCTTTTATAAAATAAAATTCCCATCACAGCCTTTCTTCAAGGGGTATTTTGTGTATTTGGATATTTTTTTCCTGTTTCCCAGAGCATTTCTATGGTTACACAGTGTGTACCCAATGAGTTTATTTAATTACATTTGCCAGTGAAGGACAGACAATCTCGGTGAGTAGTTATGGTTGTTTTAATCACTTCGTGTCAAATACTGAGACTTGCTAATGAAGAGGCCTGCCTCAGGGCCGAGACACAGTCCTCTCACTACCAAGTGCAGGACACATTGTCTAAACTCACTGGAATAGCTGCACACTTCTTCATTAGAAATCAGAGGACGAGTCCACAGAGGCAGACAGCATTGTGCTGGGCACACAGATGTTTGTTAATTTGCATCGACTGATAGGTTTAAGCAGGCGGGGAAAGTCAGGATTTTATTTCAAAGCATGAGGTAAATGCAGAACCGCCCTGCTCACTTTTGCATGCAGCACATCCTACACAAAGGTTGTGATTTTGCCTTTGGGGATTTCCATCTCTGTCTGGCAGGAAGAATCGATATGCCACATCCACCTTCAGAAAACACAAAAGAAGCTGCTGTCAGTTATTACAGTGGAAGCCAAAGCCGTAGTTCTGTTAAACCGGGTATTTAGTCTGCCAGTAACTCACCAGTGAGGTCACTTTGTTCTTCATGGAATGCTCACCTCTAAAGCAATGAGAAGAAGAAATAAAAAGACCTGGTCCAGACAGGGCACACAGTAGGACAGAAAGCAAGCTGCCTTCCCAGCCCAGGTGCGGTGTCAGAGACCAGAAACAAGAGAGGCACCAGGGTCCTTCCGAGCCCTGCTCTGACCAGCCATCTTGGCACAGGTGGAAATTGCTGGTTTCATTTCCAGAAAGCTACGCTGTCTCCAGATTGGTCGTGTTCATCCCACAGAATGAGGGCTGTGATTGTGCAGATAGAGTGTCGACCCCAAACTTACTGTCCCTAGCCACACAGACTTGTCAGAAGGTGCAGGCCACCTCTGTGGCACTGTGTAGGATTAACTCCGGAATCAGTGACTCCCATGGTGTTCTTGGTATGTTTGTGCCTTCCCCAAGTTGCTCTGCAACAGGACAGATCCAATAAAGACATGGGCGGCCTTGCTGAGCCCATCTGAGTGCAGCTGCCCACGCTGCTCTTCAGCGACACTGGATGCCTCTTCTGGCTGCTGTAAAAATTACCCCAAATCTAGTAGTTTAAACAACACAAACTTGTTCTCTCACATTTCTGGAGGTCACTGGCCCCAAAGTGGTTTCACCGCGAAGCTGAAGCCGAGGTAGCAGCACAACAGGACTCCTCTAGAGGCCCCAAAGAGTCCATTTTTAATGGCTGTTTTTCCTTCATGGCCCCACTGACCATCTTCAAAGCTGGCAGCACAGCATCTTCAAACCCCTCTCTCCTCTCTCTGCTTCCACAGTGACACCTCCTCCGCTGACTGGTACCCTGCTGTCTGCCTCTTAGAAGGATGCTGTTGATGGTACTAGGGGCTGCCCGGATCACAGAGGACAATCTCCCAATTTCAACTTCTTTGACTTCACCTACACATAACGTAACATACTCACAGAATTTGGGGAGCAGGACATGGTTGACTTTGGGACCCACTACTCCACCCATCTCATACCACCTGAAGTTAGTAAAGGCAGTACAATTAGCAGAGACACAGTCATTCCTGTTGAATGTGCCTGAGGAGGACCAGCGATAGGATGCCCAGAAAGACCGTGACACCCAGAGGGATGTAGACAGGGAAGGTGAAATGGTAGACACGACTTCCAGTATAGGGGTGAGGGCAGTGCCTCTGGGTGGCTTCAGTTTAACAGAGGAAGCAGTGGCAGAGATGGGCATCGACCTGGGCGGCTGGCCTCTATCAGGTTTGGCAGTCTGTCCCATGGTTGTAGCTTATGGGCAGTTGATATAGACAGAGCACTGAGCCAGGGACATTGAGTTATGTACATTATAATTGTACAGTTTATAAACCTAAGAAGCAGATTGAGGAGGGTGCAGGGAGGACAGCCATGGAGCAGAATAATAGGCCAACATCTGGGATCTCCTCTGTCAGGCTGGACCTGGGAGCTGGGTTCAAATGCTGTCTATGAGATCCACTGAGGGCAGTCGGTGTCCATGCACAGGGTGGGCTGGGTAGCAACTCGGCACAGAGACACAAAATCTGCAGTGTGTGGCCTCTTTGGACCCTGTGGCCTGCAACCAAAGCTCACCTCTGAGTGGATTCCTGCTGCCTAGTACCTCTGAGCAGACATCTCTTGTATCAGAGTACTGAAGTGAGTCATCATCCCAACAGCACCATCCCAGGAGCCTGCAGCCACTATTGCTAATTTGGAGTACAAGCCACAACATCCTGATGAAAACATGGCCTCTGCAGATTCTGTTTCTCTTTTTTGGGGGGGTGTTACTTACAAAATTTATATATTCTTATCTATCTTTATATATATTTTAATGTATATATTCTTTATACATACTTTTAAAAGTGCAGAACTTTTAGAATAATAGTAACCATCCCCACTTGCATCTTTTTATTCCCATTACTCTTTCCCGAAAATAATCACTACTGCCTATTTGGGAGCTTTTCTTTCCCATCTTCTCTACACATTCAAAGCTTGAATGTAGTTCCAATATGTTTTTCTAAATACATCTTTATGTGAAAAGGTTTGCTTTCAGAAATTCTGAAACTCAGAATTTTCTATTCACGCTGTTTGCAATTCTCTGCCCCCACCAATAGATTGCAGTTCACATCAGTGCGTATGCATGTCGCTGGCCTGTGGTCATTTCTGTAGGAGTGATTTTGAAAAGTACAATTGAATGGGTGGAAGGAGAGAGATGTTTCAAATTTTACAGATGCAGCTAAATTCGGCTTCCAAAAGTCAATTTCTACTCCCAGAGTCCATGAAAGTGTGTTCTCTCACATCCTTGCCAATCTGATGATATCTCACAGTTTTAAAGTTGTGCCTGATTACTGGAGAAGTCAAGCATCTTGTCAGATTTCTATGGCTAGACGATTTCATTTAGTGCAAAAGAAAAAGTAGTGGCGGAAGAAGGCTAGAGAGAAACGGTCATTAAGCAGCAAGGGCCTTGGGCACAGGTAGTCGGGTGGCAGTCTGATTCTCTTCACAGTTACCTCACCCAGAGTACATTAGAATAGCTCGGAGGCTGGTTGATCACAGATCTCCACCTACCGGAGACTCAGCAGCAGATGGAGGCTGCAAAGTCCCACATGACACCGATGTTCCTGCTTCTAGGAGCGCATCTAAAGAAGTACTGCTCCAAAGCACATACAAATCAAAAGAATCCCCATAGCCAGCATGTATATTTTTCTTTGCAGGGAGCAGATACCTCTCTGACAATACAATCCAAGTGATACCTGTATCTAAAAGAAATCACATTTAGAGGGTGAGACAAAAAACCTGCAGTGTATGAAATGAAAACGTGGCTTATTTCAGAGCATATTTATTTGGGCATTTTCCAAACACAGTGAATATTGTGAAAGAAAATTTTTAAATGTCCTCTTATTCTTGTCTAAATCGTAGGAAGAAATGCAATGTAAAGTCAGATCTGAAGGGAAGGAAGAGGTTCCAGTCAATCATTCTAGCTCCTTATGGGAGAAGTCACATTGGTTTCAAAGTATTCAGATTAGTTATATGTATATCATAAATTCACCCAATGCTTGTTCCCTGTTATAGTCCTATAATAACAAAGCATTTGAGAGGTTTTTGTCTCTCTTTGTTATGTGTGTTTTGAATTAACTATGTAATACACAGTTGCAGAAACCAATTTAAGGATTTTGGTAAAATTCATTTGTTTTCTAAAAACGTGACTGATTTTCAATTTCTCATTAAAAACTTAAGTCTTTTTTTTTTTTTTGAGACAAGTTCTGGATATGTAGTTCAAGCTGGCATTGAATTCAGTATGTGGCCCAGGCTGGCCTCAAATTCATGGCAATCCTCCTATCTCAGCCTCTCAAGTGTTGCCTGGGAAAAAAAAAAAAAAAAGCCCAAAATTTTAAAATCCTCTGTGAGACTGTAAAAACTCATTAAGTTTTACATTCATGATGTAAAAGTTTCTAGGGGCTTGGGGATTTAGCTCAGTGGTAGACCACTTGCCTAGCAAGAACAAGGCCCTGAGTTCAATTCTCTGCACCCCTCAAAAAAGTTTCTAAAGGATTCTTGTTCAAATATAATTCAAGTAACAAAATTACTATTTTTTATTTTTGCCAATTAACAAGCAACAGGTACTGATATTTCATATTAGTAGAGTAATAGACTGAGTAATGTGAAAAGATACATAAAAGTTTAATAATAAAATATTTAAGAGACGTATTAGACAAAAGAGTGCATATGTGTTGAAGGCTAGTTTTTCTTTATTCTGTTGTACAGTAACAAAAAAAAAAATGGCAAGCTTCATGCAGTGGCAGTATTGTAACCAATGAGGTTTATCCAAAGCGCAATTATTGCTAAGTGAAAAACAAATGGCAATTTGACACTGACAGCCAAATTAAATTTCCCTTAGCAAAATGCCTTCTGTATCACACTTTATCAAGATCTTTGGCCTATTTGACTCCCAGAACATTCTTGGTCTAAAGCTAGGTTTTCAAATAATGAATGAGTTGAATCGTTTTACTTTGAAGTCAGTTTCCATGAGGATGAAAGATGTAGGTGTTTAGAATCTTAGGAGATTCAGAGAGCTGCCCTTTGTGGTTCTGGCATGATACCACCAATTTAAAATCTCAACTGGGGAGACAAAATCCTGCTATTATCCTGAGAATCCTAACTGTGAATCTAAATTTGGAAGACTGAAGTAGTTATTTCCGGGCTGGCCTCTCATATTAAAAGTCTGTAAGTCGTCTGTCTTCTTTTGTTTTTGACACTAAGACAGGGCTACCAGGTCTAGTGTTTAAACTTATTTCTTCTGGAGGGGTAACTACTTTCTATTGCAGAATTTGAAACATTTCACATATTTACTTTCAAAGAAACCTGGTGACTGCAGAAGATATGCAGGTGTTTGCCACATGTCATGGACTTCGTGTGTCTGTTGTGTCCCCATCAAGTGACACGTGGGCAGGTGTGAGAACCCAGCCTTTCAGGAGGGCCACGTGAGCTCTATCTTGGAGGTGGAAGAGGTTTTCTCTCCTGGCGTAGGTGTTGTCCTGGGCGGGTTGGGGGGACTGGGGCTTGCAGCATGGTAGATTGTACGAGTGAGACCTAAATCTCCGATATCTGTAGATTGCACATTTTTCTATTCTTCCAATTAGGGGATTTGGGAGCCATTGCAATGGCACATACCTGTAATTCCAGCACTCTGGGAAGCTGAGGCAGGAAGATCAAAAGTTTGGGACCAGCCTGGGTGACTTAGTGAAACCCTGTCTCAAAATACAAAATTTAAAAAGGTCCAAGATGTAGTTCAATGTGTAGGCCCTGGGCTCAATCCCCAGCACCACAAAAAAAGAAGGAGGAGGAGAAGGAGACAGAGAAGGGGAAGGGGAAAGGGAAGGAGAAGGAGGAGAAAGAGAAGAAGGAAAAGCAAAGGGAGATACAGGAGGGAATGAAATTGTGAATGTCCTCAACTCTGTGATCAAAGTCTCTCAAGTTTTTAAGAAAAATCAGTGACTGAACTGATCTCATTTCAGGAAGCCAATCATTGTCTCAGCAATAAGCGTGACTCTGAAAACACCTTCGGCAAAGAAACTACCATCAGACTGAGTGGTGGCCAGCAGTCCTTTCTGGGCTCCTGCAGTCCCATTCAAAGAATTGGACAAGACAACCAATGAAAGTTTAAAAACCAAAAAGATAAAAGAAGAAGAAAAAGAGGGAAAAGAAATACTTAAGAAGAAGCACTCTGAAGAGAAGGGAAGGAAAGAGGAGAAGAGATGAGGGGAGGGGAGGGGAGAGGTAGGGGATGGGAGGGAAGTGGGAGGGGAGGGGAAGGGGCCAGGGGAGGGAGGAGGGGAGAAACGCCCTGCTGGCAGGAGGAACCACTGCAAGAATAAGAGGGCTGCGACTATGAAGTCAATGGCTGCCGGAAGTCAAAGGCCACACTTCACATCTTCTCTAAGGTCAGATCCGGGCTGTGGGAAGCTGCTCTGCGCATGCATCCCAGCCATGATTCGACAGCTCTCCATGACTATGTGTCGCATCCTGTTGTCCAGCGTCCTTGCCATGCCCTAAACTCCTATCTCTGAAGCAGGTGGAAGGAATAACCTGGGGATGCAATTAGAACAGTGCACGGAATGCTAGTGCCATTCCTGGGTTGGCAGTCACCCCTCCTGTGTAGCCCTTCCCACTGGATGTGTTTAATTGATAACTGTGTGCCAAATCAGCAGGCACACTGCCTGCACGCCAAAACTTGGAGTTAACCACTCCCTGTGACCTTTAAAGGCCATTCCCACTCACATTTCCATTGAGTTTCATTACCACATTTAAAGATTGGGTACAGGTTATTCTCATCATTGTGAAGCAGTCAGAAAACACAGACACTAAAGTACAGCCCCAGTGTTGAAGCCAAGAGATAATTCCCACCCCAACCACAAATGGGAAATTCTGCCCACTACTTTCTCCCTGAAGAGAAACTGGCAAATGGGCATGTGGCAAAATGTAAGCGAATTGAGCAGATGTGGATACATAGAAATGATCCAAGCAGAAGTAAAATGCCTTGGTGGATATGAGCATAGAGACAAAATAGCAGAAGATAAGAATTCCTAAGTCTTGTGATTTATAAACTGCGACAGCATTTTTATTTAGAAGTGAGAATATTCTCCCTAGTGTATTCTCAAAATCATCAGGTTTCTACTCGAATTTCTCAGAATTTTAGCTACTTTACAACAGACTTTTTAAAAAATCTGTATTTTATATTTTGCACTAAAACTTCCCATGAAAATGATCTACCCCTGAAAAAATTAATAAACTTTAATAAAAGGAAGAAAAAATTTTATAAACAAAAATGATTGGAAAATGCTGAGTTAATCCACATGAGATGATGGGATTGTTCAGGGTTTTTGACATGCTAATTGACACTGTAAATATTTAAGTAGAGATTAGAATGAGTATTTTTAAAACGTAGGGAACATGGAATGGTTTTGTTGGGGCTCCACAGAACACCAGTGAGAAGCAAACATTTAGATGATAGGAACATTGACCTCCCAGAGAGGGGCGCCACAGGGAAGAGAGGGAAACAGCAGTCACCTGCCTTTCTGCAGACCAGTGTGAAATCACTAAGATAAAATCCAAGGGCTAGTCACAACACAGCCCAGCTTGCTCAGTGCCTGTTTGTGAGTCTGGGATGCTGGTGGGTACCTGGAGCTCTGCCAAGTGGCTGGTATTCTCCGAGTGGTGGGTAAGCAAGACCCACAGTCACAGAGAGGCCCAGGCTGACTAAGGGCCATTCTGGGATGGGGCCCTTTGACTCAGAGGAATGTGACATTGAAATCGTGGTGAGGAGCTTCCTTAGTGCCGGGGACTATGCTAGGATACTGAAACTACCAGAGACTCTAGGTAGTGACGGGACGGATGCCTGGTCCTAAATAAGGAGTGTGAGGTTACACCAGGGAACTTATTACAGTGGGGCTTCAGAAGAGCGTGGAACTGAAAAAGACATGCTGCCCCCCCAGACACACACACACACACACACACACACACACACACACACACACGGCCACACAGTAAAACACGGGAACTCAGTTGGAAGGCATTCGGAAACCACATACCCAGAAGAACTGCCACCTGCCCCAGCTCACTATCCAGGCCTTTCCTCATACCTTCTTTATGCAAATAGCTATTGTCAAATGAATTCCTATCCATTCAAACCTGAAAAACAAGTAGGAAAAAATCCTACACGGAACATATACATTACCAATAACAGTGACAGCCACCACTCACACACTGGCCCTAAAGAGAAGAGGAATGCACAGAATGACAATAGAATGAACCCCGAAACAGAATAAACGTTCAAGCAAACGCTTCACCATATCCTCAGAGAAATGGAAGGGAGCGTGAACTCCAAGGGAAATGTACTCAAAGGAGAGATAGGAAAGTCAAGAGAGAAAAATCAAGCTAAACCATTAAACTTGTGAAAGCAGTATCGCAAGTGTCGATTAAAATAAAACTTGGAAACTGTCTGTAGAGATACAGATGGCTTCTCATAAAGTCACAAAATAAAGGGAAAAGAAAAATCATCAGGGGATTAGAGAGAAAAGCTGTGATTAAGAAAGAGCCAACTGAAATTCAATGTGTGCGTAACCGGTATTTTGAAATAAGAGAAAAAATAAATAAGACCAAAGAACTATTGGAAAGTATAAGATAAAATCTTTTCCAAAGTAAAAAAAAAAAAAAAATCTGAATTTCAAAATCAAAGGGTATGCAGCATATCAGGAAAACAATGGCATTAATGGATACTAAAATACATCCTTGTGCAGTTAAATTTAGAGGTATGAGGAGCATTTGGTGCAGAAGAGAACTGAATTTAAAGGATGAGAAACATGGGCTGGAACACAAGAAACTGCCCTATAGGGATGGTGAATAAAGTCTCTAAATTCTTGAGAGAAAGAAAACACACAGGGTAAATCGTTGTGCAAACAGAGCACAACACAGGACACACAAGGAGCACAACTCCCTTGAGCAACCCTTGTGACACCCTCTTGCTGTGGAGACCACTGAAAGCGGTGTTAGCATTCAGGACCTGGCAGTGAAGGAGCCAGGCAGACGAGGCTGGCAAGATACCCCAGCCAGTTTCCTGAGAAGAACCAAGGACAAGCACTGAAATTATTATTCCAGACTAAAGATTAAAACCTCAGTGATGTAAAATCAGGAACCTCATGAGCACTTAGTAGGAAGGAAAGAAATTCCTCATTTTTCATAATGAGCAGTGAAAAGATGCTCTGACAAAAAAATAGAGGGTGTGCAGAGAGTTCTGTGACCAAAACATGGAAACACTCACTCAATTCAACTGAGTCTCTGAAAAATTTACAGGCAAACATTTCCTAGATGTCCCCAAGAGAGGCCGGGCATTCAGATGTACACAAAGCTTTTACTTATAGGTCTTATTTGATTTGTTTTTAATCCTAGAATTGTTTTATGAGGTACCTGACACATTTAATATTCTACCAAATATACTTTGGCAAACTCAGGAAAAAACAACCAACAAAAAATCAAAACAATTTCTGGCAGCTCAGGGTAAAATATGATTTTCCATTGGATGTAGTCCCACTTTGTTTTTCCTTTTGTCCTGTGAACTTTTGGTACGATACCTAAAAAATTATTACCAGTGTCAGTAATAGGGATATTTCCCCCATACATTCTTTTAAGAGTTTTACAGTTTATGTCTTACTCTAGGTGTTAACCCATTCTAATTGATTTTTGTATGTAGGATCAGGGTCCAGACACACTTCTGCATGTAGAAATCCAGTTTTTCCAGCACCATGTGTTCAAGAGTCTCTCCTTTTCAGTTGTGTCTTCTTGGTGGCCTTGTCCAAAATTAATTCACCATCTATGCTGATATATGGATGTATTTCTGGCCTCTCTATTCCACTCCATTGGCCTGTGTATTTGTTTTAATGCAAGTGCCATGCCATTCTGATTATTATAGCTTTATAATATAATTTGAAATCAGGAGGTACAATGCCTCCAATTTCGTTTCTCTTACTCAAGATTGTTCTGGCTATTTGGAATCCTTTATGGTTGTATGTGAATTTCAGAATATTTTGCTCCATTCCCCCTCCCTTGTTCCCTTTCCCATTTGCACATTCTCTTCCCTTTCCCAATATAATACATTTTAGTCCTTATTTATACTTTCAGTTTCTCACACCAGAGAAACTATGCAGTACTTAAACATGTGTGTCCGATTTATTTCACTTAAGAGCATGGTCCCAAGATGCAACCATCTACCCAGGAATATCTCAAGCTTATCATTCTTTATGGCAGAGCAGTACTCCATTGTACAAAAAAACCACATCTTCTTTATCCATTCTGCTGTTGATGGGTATTTGGGTCATTTCCAAGATCCAGCTACCATAGACTGTACCACTACAAACATGGGCGTGCATACATCACTGTGGTATGATGCTTTTAATTCTTTTGGGAAGATACTAAGAAGGGGAATAGCTGAGTCAAATGGAACAGAGGACAAGAGAAACAAGAAATGGAAGGTAAAAATGGAAACAAAGCTTTTGTAAATGGGGGGGGCGAAAGGAAGGGAATGGGAAAAAAAGAAGCGACAAGACATGTCATGTACAGGTACAAATCCCCTTTGATGAATGTTATCACTATGTACATCTAAAATGTACCATTAAAATAAAATAAAATAAAAAGAATATTTTACTATTTCCATGAAAAATACTGTTGGAATTTTTGTAGGAATTGCTTTGAAACAGTGTATCACTTTGAATAATGTGGACATTTTAACAAGATTAATTTGTCCAATCCAAGTTGTCCTAATGGCCAACAGGTGTAAGAAAAGGTGCTCAACATCACTAATCATCAAGATAATGGAAATGAAAACTGCCGAGGGATGTAACATCACATCAGTTAGGCTGGCCGTTATCAAAAGAAGAAAAGTATTGGGATGGTGTGGAGATCACTGTTGGCAGGAATGAGAATTGTTTTTATGGAGAAGGTCGTATACCATGTGCAGCCAGCGAGCTTGCTCTGTAAAGACGCAAACAGCAAGCAGGCTTCCCAGCCTGCTGTGTGATCCATACAGTGTGGTCTTTCTCAGCTACTCAGCTCCACCACTGGGCCCTGTAGCGAGAGGGCACAGCTACGTCCCAATATCATCTTGTGTAGGGAGGCTCAAGTTGGAATTCCATCTGATTTTCACATCATAAAACATTCTGTTTTTTCGAACATTTGGAAAGGAGAAAACCAGGCATAACCCCATAATGGGCTGAGCTGTTCTAATGCATATTTTAATGTTGCCTTGAGTGTGTCATTTCTGTCACAGTCTAGTTTCTAATAGTAACTTCCCTGATTACTGGTGTGTGTTTTTCAGGACAGAGCTTGACATTTTAACCATCATTTCTATTATACATTGACCCTTCTTTGTTTCTTTAATGGCTGGCTCTGGAGTATAAAGACTGATTTCACAGAGACATTGTTCTGCTCCCTCTGCCTGTTCAAAACTCAGGGCTGTTCGGTTCTGTTTTGTTACATGGAATGGCCAAGTCCAGAACATTAACACAAGCATCTTTAGCAGGAAATTTTGAGGGAAGGAATCTTTCCTGCGTGGCCTGGTCATAGCAATGTCCTCAGTCAATAGATCTTAATTTTAAGTGGATGTGATCACTTCCTGCTTTACATGACTAAAGGGACCCTAAACACACAGGACTTTCCCTAACTACCTACCCTTTGCAAGAGTAGTCTCTGATTACTAAAATAGGCATTTTTTTCAACCAGTTTCTCCCATTCCTAGACAACTGACATTCCATCTGCACCCAGTGTGGCTGCCCCTCTAATGCTCTCTCCTTTTCCCTTTTCCCCAGATACACACGCTGAGTCCAGGACACAGCTGCTTGGCACTGGGGTGGGCACCGGACAAGTGTGCTGTGCTATCAGCACAGCCCTTCCATCTGCCATTCAGTCAGGACTCTTGAGAGGCTTCTACACGTTGGCTCTTACCCAGTTACCACAGATAGATTTGTCCAACTGCCTAAGGAGTTAGTTCCTTAAGATTCCTTCCCTGAAATCAATTTCAAATCAAAAACAATTAGCAGTGCAAATCTGTATTATATATTGCCATAACTCATAAAAAGTAGATCCAGTATACAGCTCATGAAGCATCGCAAAATGTTCCAAAATAGTCTCAACAGCCTTGAGCTTCATCTTTTAATTCACTTTAATTGCATTCATTTGACTGGCACATTTACAGTTTTCCATCTGCATTTTCTAATTTAGCTGTACTTCTCTTCAGGTGATGATTTTTCTGCTTGTGATGACTTGAATTGTGTCTGATACCATCAGAGTGCTTCTGAAGGACTTTATTGGGAAAACATACTTTCGGGTGCTCAGAACTTGGAAACAGACATGCTCCTTCCCTGCTGCCAGAGACTAACTCAGTTCCAGGCTTGGGAATTCCTACTTAAATAGCCCTTCCTTCCCACCTCACCCAGGCTGGGAGAGATGCTTATCCTGCAACTCTTTGTACAGATCTGAAGATTCTAACTGCCTCAGGAAACAGTGCTGTGACAAAACATAGGATGTTCACACACTCCTGAACATTTGGATTTGATCCAGCCGAGGGGACTAATCCTCACTTCTCTGCTCTGGCCACAGCTTTCATCCTATAACGCTGTCCTCTGGGCCATGGCCCGCACACACTCCAACATGTGTCCTCACAATCTCTTCCTCCAGCCAGAGCACCAAGATGCCATAATCCAATAATCCAGTTTTCATGCCATCCAAACCCACAGCTTGACATGCAATTTACTCTCATTTTAATGATGCAGACTTCTATATTTCTGGTTCAGCTTTTCCACTGAACTCAAAGCCAGTTCATTTCAGCTGTCCATTTCCATCTATTAAGCACCACAAATGTTAGAATCTGCAAGGATTTGTCCCTTCAGCTGCCTCTCAGCAACTCACATCACAACACTGACGTGTCTGGGCATCTTCCCCAGTTGCTGAGACAAAATATCCAACACTTGTAACTTATAGGAGGCAAGCTTTATCTCAGCTCACACTGTTGAGAAGTTGCCCTCTATGGTCAGCAGGCTCAAACACAGAAACCACACGGTGGGAGGGCCCTGGTGGAGGAGAGCAGCTCATGTCAGGGCAGCCAGGAAGCAGAGAGAGAAGGGAGGTGCAGGGGAGGGAGATAGACCCTTTCAAGTCACCTCATCAGGGACCCACCTCTTGCAACTAGGCCCCAACTCCTAATAGCATGTCAGCTACATTGTCCCTATGAACCATCATCACCTTCCAAAAGCCTCACCTCTGAACACCTGTGGCTTTGGGGACATTTCAGGTTTAAATGGTTACACTAGGATTCGTCCTTTCCTCCTGTCTCCCAGAGCCCATCCTGTTGGCTTTAACTTCCAGTTAAATCCTAAACAAACCAATAGTCATTTCTCATATCACCCGCATCAAATCATGTCACTGCCTTTTATCATTTACCTAAAACAAAACTTTCCTAACAAGTTTCTGTCCATCCTCCACCTGGTCTCTACAGGAGCTGGCACAATCTTTTAGAAATGCACATCTGATTACCATCTTGCCCTGCCCATACCCTCCATGGCCAAGCTCAGAGTGCAATGGCCACAGGAAAAAGGCTATGATGCCCCTGGATGAGGGTCCCACTGGCGGGCCTGACTGTGGGACTGGCCCCTCTCCTTGGCAAGAACAGCCTCTGCATGGATGGCCCTACAGAATTCTGCCCTGGCCACCAAGCCCTAAACCTCTACATCTCTGACCCTTCTGTCTGTGAAAAGCAGCACTGTCCACTTCTGGTGATGTCCTTGTCACTTAAACTGGGTCAATTCTTCTGCAGAGAATAGCAACTCAGTGAAACGCAGAATGCAGCTGTCAAAGGCACCAGAGGCTGAGAAAGGCAGAAAGGAGAAGAGAGCCATGCCTGGAAAAGGGAGTTCTCCACATCCACAGGGCGTCCTGCCAGCCATCCCTCCCCAGGGAATGTGTGTGCAGCCAGGACTCCCCGGTGAAGACAACGCGCAGCCAGCCAGGACTCTGTGGACAGCCAGCGCTCAGGCAGGGACTTTCAGACGGGCGGTCAGAGGACAGAGCTGGGGCAGTTCAGGGAAGAGGAGCCACAGGCACCAGGACTAGAGCGGCAAAGCCTGCAAGCGCACATACATCAGAACAGATGGAGATACACACATATCACATGGGCTGAGTATGCTAAATACCAAACATCAGTCACTCTGGATTGATGAAGAATGTCTGCCATATTAAATGATTGATGTGATAAATATATTTACTATTATATTAATAACTACTATATTTAAGATCAAAAACATATGAAAGACATTCATTATTAATGCATTTAATACATAAAATAAGTTTAATATATGTAAAGACATCGTAAATATAAATACGTAAATGTATTATTTTTAATGCTTAAAATGTTGACAACTGAGTTTTCATAATAATCCCTTTTAGATTATTCCTAATATTATACGGAAGCTTGAAATATTAATGCAGAAAGTTGTGTCAAGACGGGTCAAGCTTTTTAGGTTTCTTTTAGAACCATCTTACTCACAGACTACCGCTCCTCTGAATACTCTCTAGGGCCTAGTTAACAGTAGAGACTTAATCATGTGTCCACAGGGGGATCTGGAAAACCCAAGCATGTGCATGCAGGAAAATGAGCCAGACTGGAGCAGAGCTCCACTCTGGCATCACGAACACCTGGAGTCCTCAGATAGTAGCAGATACCATCAGCCAAATGGGCTGTGCAAGATGTCACCAAGGTCTGTCCGTCTTGCTGATGTTTGTCATATCCCAAGTGAAGGTGTCCCAGGCACCTGTGACTCTCCTCCTGCCAGGGAGCTCTGTCTTACAGCTCTCTGTGGTGCACTGAAGAAAAATGTTCCATATCGCTAGTCCCTTGTTCTGCTTTGAATCAGCTTCACCAGGGGTGGCAGGTAAGACCAGCCAGAAAGAAGAGTGCTCTCAGGGGAAATCCATTTTCCACCTTCCCTAAAATTCACCATCCTGATATCCTTTGAAAGTTAAATTGACTTTTAAAAATTAACTACTCTGTGTCTGAATATGTATACTTCTACTTTTTCTTTTTTGTGTCATACTGAGAAATGATATTTCTTAGGCGATAGACAAACATTGCAATAAATACATTTTTGGTAAAATTTCCCTGCTGAAGTACTGAGGAGAAAGGAAAACAAGAAAGAGGAGAGGGGAGGAAGAGAAAGAGGAAGGCTGATAACCATAAATGCCAGGGCTTTGTTCCTCTTTATCTTTTCTAAAGAACTGCCACCCATGTGTTGGAAAAGGTGGTCCCCAGGGGTTCCAGGTCCCTGGAGGGTGGACATGACAGCAGCTAACACACACCCGGAACCAGAGAGAAAAGAATAACAGTGCAAATAGTAAAATGAGAGCGCACAAAATTAAAACACTCCAAGTTTCTACTGGGGCAAATTGACGTGTTGCTCACACATACTTTTGTAATTGAGTTTCATCTGGATTATTGTCTTGTTGTCCACAAAATTGAGCTAATATGCTGTAATACACAAAACACTGAAGAATATTGGACACAGAAAAGTAGCAGTCACACAAAGTAACTCTGAACACTAAAAATGTAAAAAGGAATTGGTAAATATACTAGAATTTTATAATTATGTGAAACATCATATCCAAGATATCCAAGGAATAGGACTAGAGCTCGCACTTTAATTTAGTTTTCCTTCATACAGCAATCAGGTAGAGATATGCCTTATGGGCAAGAGGAAGAAATTTTTAAGTGAAAAAGGATACAATAAAAAAATACTTAGTAGGGACTTCTATCAAATTAAAAAAAAAAAAAAAAACTAAAGGCAATTTAGAAGCCCAATTATACCTCCTTGCCTTGACAGGTACTAGGTTTTTCTTTGTATTTTGGACCACCAAGTAATGATTACATGTTATTAAAGCAAAATGAAATGTTAAAGTGCATTTGTCAAAAAAATGAATAACCTATTTAGGGCATTCCTATTCTGAGAATTTAATTTTTATCATAGTAAATAAACCACAAACCTCTTCAATATTAAAAGTGAAAAGAATCTGGGAAATAACCTCCATATTTGTATGTCAACTGAAGCCCCACGGCACCCCATGGCCAGCGGATGCCACACGGAGAGTTGGTGCAGGGAGGATTGCGCATAGCACTCCTCCAGAAAGACCTGCTGAAAGTACAGGGAAGAGAGAGAGAATTTCCTAAATCCTCCCTGACTCACATAAATGCCTGAGATGCAAGCTGATGAAGCTCTGTCCCAGGACTGGCATCAAAATGCAATTTTCCCTTGCCTGTCATAAGGTCTTGTCATGGTTTGGATCTCAAATGGTCCCCAAAATGTGTTCAAGTCTTGATCTCCAATGAAGTGATATTCAGAAGTGAAGCCTAGAGAACTGACTGAATCATAAAGGTATTAATTTCATGAATGGATTAATGCATTCATGAGTGTACAGCTGAATGGCTCTTAGGAGGCAGGGCCTAGTTGGAGGGAATGTGTCACCAGAGGCGGGGGAGGCATCTTTTATTTATTTATTTTTTTGTTCATAAATCATTGTATTTAATTTGCAGTTATTCAGAGATCAACATGAAATGTGAAGTAACAGTCAAGCATACTACAAGAGACTTCCACCTTTTAAAACATCCTAAGGAATAAAGCCTCAGTAACATCTAAAAGCAACATAGGGGTAAAAGCTGTAATGAGATACCCATCACCCTCCCTCCCGGAAGACCTTCACTGCTCGCTGCTCCAACATATGGATGTTGGTTCCCACAAGAAGGTGTAATTTAATAATCTTTGAATTGCTGAGGCCTGTGTATTTTTTTTAATTTTATTTTAAACCAAGAACATGTATTGGTACATTCTACATACAATGGTCACATTCATTACATTTATTCTGTACCTATACATGATGTATCTTGGTTCTCCCCCACCCCGCACCTTCCCTCCCTATTTACAGCAGGGCTGTCCCTGTTCTTCCTCTTCTTTCCTGTTCCTCTTCTGGCTCTTTTTCTTCTTTCAGCTTCCAGGCTGCCACAAGGCAGGCAGCTTTGCTCCTCCACACTCTTCAACCATGATATCTGTCTCACCACAGGCCCACAGCAACAGAGCCAGCCAAACGTGAACAGAAATCTCTGAAACCAAGAGTCAAAATAAACATTTCCTTTTGGGAGTTGTTAATCTGAGGTATTTTGTCACGGAGACAACCGATTAACACAGGCCTCAAACACAGAAAACACCTAGGGAGCCACCTGTCCATATCATAGCTAGACTCATTGCTGAAAGAGAAGGATCCTGTTACGTTCAACTTGGAGAATGAATCCTATAGGAGATTCCATCATAGCCAACTAGAGGTAGTGGTGTGAGAGGGAAGCTTGGAGGACACGCACTGGGAAGCTCAGGTATGCAGAAATGGAGGAAACAGACAAACCCAAATACAAGAAGGCAAACTGAAGGAGAAAACCACCAGATCGAGTCCCATATTGGGGAGGTTTATAAAGCCAAACTGAGCCACCTTTGGAGTGTGGCACTCTTCACATCCCAGGTCTGGGGAACATGCCATCTTGGAAGAATATTTAACTTCTGGAAGGCAGGAGTCAGTGCCATAGTGATGGCTGGGCCAGTGGAATACACTTCCGGCCTCCCCACTCTCCCCACAGGGAGAGGGAGCCCAGCAAGCAAGACACTCCCAGGTTAGAGAACCAGAGATCCTGAAAGCCAGAAAATCATCCAGAGGATGGTGACTGAACCAATTCCAGTGAGTCCTTGGGAAAGTAAGAGACAGGGGCACATTCCTGACTAGGGACTCAGAACCAGCCACTGCCAGACCAGCCCCTCAGGGAGTTGCAGGTTGTAACTGGCAAGACCCAGAGGGCAAAAGTAATTCAAGCAGTGCCAAAACAGGCACTCTGCCCTTTGCGCTCACAGGATATACCACCCAGCCCACCGCCTATCCTCTGCTGCCCACATAGGAAGTCCCCTCTCCAGCCAAAGCTGCCGGGCACTGTAAGCCTTGGGCACCACAGAGTTCACAGACTGGCGCCTGGTGCTTCCTGCTGTGCAGAGACAGAGATGCATGTAAAGGGCTGCAGAAAAGCAGCATTGCCCTTGGGTGTGTGGTGTGAGCACTCATCTCATCCAGAGCCAGAGAGCCCAGAGGTGGTCCTGGAGATTATCAGATGGTAGGAATCAAAGATCAAGAAGGCTCTTTGGAAATCAGTGAGGAGCTGTGTACTGACCAAGTACACCACACCCTCCACCCCTCAGACTCAAATGAAAGAGTGCGTTCCTAAAACAAAGAGAAACACCTTCAGCTAGCCATGCCCACAGGAGCAAAACTGAAACTAAACAGCAATTCCTTCAGAGGGAGGAAGGCAGAGGCGAGCTCAGAGGGCTTCTCAACCCCAGTCCCCTTCACTCACTGGCAGGCAAGGGAACAAATCACAGGAGTGGAGCAGCTCAGTGAGATGCTGGGAAGGCAGTGGAGAGGGGAGATAAGAAGAGAAGAAAAGCGCTTGTGAACCTAGTGACACTTGGTGGAGTGTAAAGGTGCCAGCAGAGAACCTAAGGAGAACAGCATAGCCAGAGGGTAACCTTTCTGTCCTATTTTTAACCACAGTCTAAATTCAAACAGGTTGCTCTTCCTCTGCATTCTCAATGCACAAGCTTTGACTTGGGGTGGGGGGGCCTCTGGGCAGGCTGCTGGGCCTGGCTCCTTCCTTCTGCAGGCAATGTGCTGCTTGGTTTCTGTTGTGTTCCTGTGGGCGTGGCTAGCCAGAGGATTTCAGCAGACCACATACCCAATGACACCTTAAAAACAAGGTAACACGGAAACGAACCAACATCTGCTAGATGACAAAAAACTAACCTAAGAATTATAAGAAGTAAGGAAAGATCAGAGAACGGTACAAAATGTATACAAATTTATCTAACAAAATCATATCAGAAAACTTTCCAAGTCTAGGGAAGGAATTCAACTTTCAGATAAACGAGGCATACAGAACCTAAAATAGCCATGACCAGAAAAGAAATTCTCCATAATACATTGCAGTTAAAATCTCAGCATACTATTAAGTGAAATAAATCGGACACTCATGAGTACACATCTAATTGTTTCTCTGATATGAGAAACCATGGATGTAAAAAAGGACGAAGAGGTGTAATAGATATAATCTAAAAGGAAGATAATATTCCAAGGAGAGGAGCATTGGACAGAGAGGGGGGAGAAGCGGGAAGGGTAAAGAGGGATAGAAAAAGGAAAGGGAATTCATGGAGACATGAGAATGAACCTGTTGTAAATAGGGAAGGGAATAGAGGGGAAGAGCGAGGAAGAGGAGGGAGAACCAAGATGCATCATGTACAGGTACAAAATAAATGTGATGAATGTAACCATTATATGTACATTGTACCAATACATGTTCTTGGTTAAAAAATAAAAAAAAAATTAAAAAATATAGTTAAAATCTCAGAAATCCAGCATGAGGGAAGAATACCAAAAGCTACTAGGGAAAACATCAAGAAGCTTATAGAGGCAACTCTGTAAGAATAATGCAGATTTCTCGGCACAAATATTAAAGGCCCAGAGATCTTGCCGCAAAGTTCTTCAGGTCTTAAAAGAAAATTACTTTTAACCCAATTTAAAGGAAAACTACAGATTTTCCATGGCAAAGAGCACCTTAATAAGTTCAAGACCTCCGAGCCAGCATTGCAGAAAGTATTCAAAGAAATTCCGGACAAAGGCCAACAACACCCAAGAGCCCAAAGTAAAAAATACATCTATCAGGTGAGCAGTTAAACAAAAGGGGAAAATAAAGCTACCCGAAACAGAAAAATAATGAAATACAGGATTATAGGCCATAAAGCATGCTTAAATGAATACAAAATAATTAAAATAATATTATGCATATTATCAAATAATAGAGCAATGGAACAAGAAATCACAAAAACTGTGCAAATGCATGGAGGGTAAACAGTACATACTTGAATAATTAATGGGTCATGGAAGAAATTTAAAAATTCATGGGCTGGGGATTATTTAGCCCAGCGGTTAGAATGTTTGCCTTGAAAAGAGAAGGGCCTGAGTTTGATCCCCAGCACAAAAAAAAAAAAAAAAAATCATAGAATTAGATGACAATGGCCGCAAAACATACCGAATCTGTGGGACACAATGAAAGTAGTTCAAAGAGGGGACTTTGTTGCTGTGAATGCCCACATTAGAAAAACAGAGTAATCCCAAATAGATGACCTAACGATGTAATTCAAGGTCCTAGAAAAACAAAAGCAATTCAAATCCAAATCTTGTACAAGGAAAAAATTATAAAGATCAGAGTCTAAATAAGTCACAGAAGGTAAAATATTGCATGGTTTGTCTGATATGAGAGACCCAAAATATGAATAATTTAAACATTGAAATAAAAGGGACAATATTAAGAAGTAGGAAGGTAGACTGTGTAGAGATGAGAAGGGAATCTAAGAAAGGAGGAACAAGGGAGTGTGGGAGGACAGGGGAGTAAAAAGATCAGGATGCAATATGTATATTTATCAATCCCCCAATCTCAATGTATATCGCAAACATATACTAATAAAACATCTTACAAAAGAAAATTAGTTTTACAGAAGCTGCTTTATTAAACTAATCTCAAACTGGATTTCAAAAGAGGGACCTAAAATAATTCTAGGCTTTTCATTCTTGTTTATGTCCTCTGCCACCAGGCAGGATAGATTTTGAATCAGGGTCTGAGGCCCTTGGTGAGCTAGGAGGCTGGATTAGGCCCCAGGTTCTATTGTGACTCATCCTTCACTCTGTCTTTGATGATTACAAGAATGAGTTATAAAATCAGAAGAGTCGTGAAATACAAATGCTATACGGTGTTATCGATCTCAGGGAACGGCTGACTTCATCTTCCTTTCACAGTGATACCCTTGATCCAGCAATCAAAGTGCTCAGGCCACCGAAAGATAAATGTTTTTCTAGAAACCTGGAGAGTTTCACACGTATATTTGGATTCTCATATCAGAGAAAGAATTCAATATATATCCATGTGTAAGTGTAAATAAGGACAAAAAGGTATAATAGATATTGTTCAATGTTCAAATTGGAAGAGAACTAGAGAGGGAAGAGGGGGAAAGAAAGGAAGGGAAAGAGAAAAGGAAAGAAAAAGAAAAATGGAAAAATGAAATAAAGCTATTGTAAATAAGGAGGGGAGGGGGAATGGAAGGGAGGGGTGAGGAAGTGGGGGAAACCAAGATATATTATGAACAGGTACAAACTAACTATGATAAATGTGATCATTTTGTCTATCTACAATGTATCAATACATGTTCTTGGTAAAAGAATAAAAAAAAAATCAAGTATATTCGGAGACTTGGGTCTATTTTTCCAAGTTCATAAAACTTCCTCATTTCTTCTTTTAAGGGAATGAGTCATCAATCTTCCAAGTGAATTAACTGCTTTTGAAGGTTTACCTCTGTACAAAAAAGTTCTCACTGTGGATCTACAAAACTCCTTCAAAAGCTGATTAAAGGCAGACACATTTAGAAAAGAAACTAGATAGTCATCCGTGGTTGCATAGCAATCTGGGAGGCTGAGGCAGGAGGATGGCAAGTTTGACTGCAGCTTGGGCAACTTAGTAACTTAGTAAGACCCTGTCACAAAGTTTAAAAATGTTAAAGTGCTATGGATGGAGTTCAGTGTGAAAGCCCTAGGTTCAGTCTCTAGTAATACACACATGCACACGCGCACACACACACACACACACACACACAAAGTAGATAAGCATCATAGGACTGGATTTCCTTTGGAAAGTAAACTAGAAATAATTTGTTAAAAATTGTCCAGCTATCAGTACCTCATATCCTGAATGCACTGGCTGTCTTTCTCTAGTTAGTGAATCACCATCTGTGAACCACATTTAATAAGAGCTGTGAAAGCTAGCCAGCACCTCAGATAAAAGGACAGATTTCTAGGTGGAAGGAATTGACAACCTAGTAAGAAAAACAGACCAGTAATTGAAAATAGGGTGGGACATTTTCTGAAAGGGCGAGATGGTAAACATTCGACCTCCGCCATGGCCTTTCACCTTGCTGTCCTCGTCTGAATGTGACCACAGGTGAGCTGTGGGGGGCTAAGTGTGGCTGGACTCCACTACAACTCACAAACACAGGAAACAGGCTGCCAGGATCATCAAAAGAAAGGAAGTACAGAGTCCAGATGAGGCATGAGCGCCAGTGCAACATGCTACCCTGGAGCACATCCTATAAGCATACATCACATGAGCGAAGAAACTAGCAAGATTCAAATAACACCAGGAGTCTAGCTATTAGCAGTGCAATGATGTCATTTTCAGACAGATCATCTAAGGTGAGTCTTATCAATAGTGAGAGAGGGTGAGAGCCCACAGCAATTCTCTCCTATATGTGCAACTGTTCTATAAATCTAGAAATTAAAAAGTTTATTTAGAAAACCTGGCAGGGGGGCGAGGGATTTAGCTCAGTGGTTAGAGCGCTTGTCTTGAAAGCACAAGACCCTGAATTGGATCCCCAGCACCAAAAAACAACAACAACAAAAAAAAACTGGCTGGCAAGACTTCCAAGTGTGAGCCATTGATTTAGACTTAGATGACAAAATAAAACATCAAACGTGCAGGATGGAAAAAGGGAGGAGATAAGGAAGAAGCCTGAATTTGAGCTGTGACTAGGTAGCAGGCTGGAAATCCCTTTAGTTTTTAGGCACTGTCCTCTCCTGTCCAACACTATCTCCATTACAATTGTGTTCATAGGATCACAGTGAGACTACTAACATCTTGCCAGGCACTGAAAACAACTCTCGTCTTTTACCCATTTCTACAGCCTTGCTTCCTAGAGCCTGGTCTCCTCGTGTGGCTATGATGTAAACTTCCCCAAGGCAATGCATGAGAACCCAGGTGAAATAGCAGACATTGGTGGAATGCACCAAGGAAGCCTGGGCGAAGCCAACAGGGGGCTGAGAGATGAATCCACTTGCAGGGGACCAGCTTCAGTCTCCCAGCCAGTTTGTACTTTTTCAGGTCATGGGGCCTCAACCCAAGCTCTTATGAATAACTCCTTTCGGCAGGTAAACTATTTTAATGGTTACTTTTGTAATATAAATTAATTTTGGAAGAGAAGTTTAAAATCATGAGGTGCTGGACTGGTGAGAGAATGGAGAAGAAGGCCCCCTCTCCGGTGGTGGAGGTGGTGTCACTGCAGACTGTGACTCCCTTTAGGAATACCACTTGGTGCTTTAGTTCAGACCAAGAATGGCCCCAAAGGCTATGTGTGAAGGGGTTGCTCCCTGCTGGGACAATTCTAGCAGATGGTGGCTTTAGAGATGAGGTCTAGTGGGAGGTCTTAGGTTATTGGAGGTGTGCCTGCCTCAAAGGAAACAGTAGGACCCCACCTATTCCTCCTTCTTATTCACATCCTGGTCATGCGGTGGGTGGCTTGCTATCCTACACACTTCTGCCATGATGTGCAGCTTCCCTACAGGCTCAAAAGCAATAGGACCAATCAACCATTGACTAAACCATCTGAAACTGTGAGCCAAAATAAACTTCCTTCTATAAGTTTATTGTCACAGGTATGTTACAATAAGAGAAAGCTGATGAACATACTTGGTTTCCTCTAAGGGGCTCGACTCCAAATACTGGAGGCAGTTGGCAAATTTCTCAACAGGACAGGAGCCGGGGATAAAGAAGAGGTCTCGTGGACTGCCAGAGTCTTTGTGCCCTCCAGCTGGGCGTGGCTGGAGTTCTCCCAAGATCCCTGTCCCTAGCCAAGTGTCTTGAGGAAGTTCCATCTGGGAGTGCCATGCTCCAGCACCAGGAGTCACCATATACATGTCTAAATACCAACGTTGGCCAGCCATGTGGGATGGAGCTGGCTCAAAACAGAAGATGGCACCAATGGCTGAGAGGACAGCTGCAAGGAGAGAGCAGATCTGCGGGCCACTTAAGGAAACATTGGGAAAATTCCCTACAGTAGATGGGATAGAAATCTAGTGAGAAGGGAGGGAGGCAGGAAGGATGGAGGGAGGACCTGGACAGCCATCTTATGATTCAGCAGGCAGAGCACAACTTATTCTTATTTACACACTACAGGGAAGTAGGATGCCTTTGTGCTAAAGAATCTGGGAGCATCTGGATGACATACCTATATATTTTCTTTTTCTAACTACTCTTTGTTAATCTCAAATCCAGACACTTAAGTAGAAATTGTAAGCTAACACCATGCAGTAACATAAAATATGCTTCTGAATTTGCTTTCTGTTTTTAAAAATGAACAGATATGATGCTTTTCTGATTAGACAGTGTTATCTATTACTTGATTTAGAAAATGTACAGAAGCGCAAAGAGGAACCTATAAATGATCCACAATGTCTGACCACCTGATCCCTAAAATATGGGTATATGATGTGTATATAATAAATGTTTATAGTAAGTATGTGCATGCACTTACACGCATGCACTCACCAAAATAGATGTATGCTTTATTTAACTTACTATTTTGTGCAAGTATCTATAGCTGGAAGGTGGAACTCAGGAGGCACCTCATCTGCCTTCTTCATGGGTCTGCTCACAACACTTAACAATGATCAAAATAACTACTGATGATGTCAACACATGTCTGTGCTGTGAAATATTTTTATACAATAGAATATTTTAAAAACATCTCATCTTATGCACATATCATAATTAAAGCTGTTATCCCTGTAATATTGGACATTTTAGTGGTTTCCAAGTTCTGCTCTAAACATTTGCACCATGTTAATCGAATGGCAGGAAGCTTGTCCACATATTTATGATTAAATCCTTCAGGTGGAGGAAGAGTCACAAGAGGGTGAAGAGACTCCAACACAGAAGTCACACTGCTTTCTAACAGGTTTGTCCTGTCAACACACTCAAGTGTATGTGTGGAATGTTTTCTCCTCATACCCATTTCATAAATGACTTTATAAAGGCTTCTGACACATGCAAAAAAGTTAGCAAGGCAATAAAAGATCATGAGTACCAGGATGACAATTCCCAGCCATTTCCTTCCAAGAGTCTGTTGCGAGGACAGGCTGAGGCCAGCATGATCTTTGTCCTTCCCAGGCAAGCTATTTCTATTCTGAAGTATAGACGTTCCTTATTTATTCTTTATTGTCTTTTATGAATTTTCAGAATTCGTCTAGGCATCAATTTTGTTTTATGGAAATTCCCTGTGATCTATGCAACCCATTTAATTTCCAGATTTTCTTTGGATTAGAAAATTGTTCGATTATTTCTTAGATAGTCATTGCTATTTAATTGGTTTTAACTTCTACTGGCAAAGCACTCTGTCAGAGTTCTACACTTGAATTTCCACTCTATCATCATAGTTTAGCTTTTCACTCTCCATTATTTTCTGAGGGCTTCAAAAACTCCTTTTCCACATTCAGGGGCCACAGCATTACACACACCCAACTATATTTTAATTCTCACTTTAGTTTTCTTAAATTCTTTGTCTGGTCTTACCTCTCTGGCTTACCGTATTGCTTTTTAAACTCATTTTCCTTTCATTATTATCATTATATTTTCCTGTGGTGATTGAGGTCTTCTTATATACTATTAAGGATTCCAGATTGCTAAAAATTTGTGAGAAAGAGCTTCATAAGCTAGCCGCCTTTTAGCCTGTCCAGTTGCTTTCCCAGGTCTTGTTGCCCACAGGGTGCAGGCAGCTACTGGACTTAGGTTGGAGAGAGACAGTATCCTGCTGACTGAGCACACATCTTTCCAGTTAACACAAACTGTGTGTCTCCATAGAGCTCATGGCACAGGGTGAAATATCTTTCTCCCTTGCACCAGACCACTGCTGCTTCCTGAGGCAAAACCAAGGCAGGGTGATGAAGGAAAGCCTGCATATCTGCTTTGGATGCAAGATTCCCCCTAGTCCTGGACACCAGAATGTCTATTAAATTTAAGCAGCATTTCACATCTCCAGTTTTTTGGTGAGGCAATAATTATTGTATTGGGGAAATGAGAAAAATACAGTCAGAACTATCAAAACAGTAATCCAACTTGCCTGATTTAGTGCCACATAATCACACTGCAAATAATTACAGATATCTAAATAATGCATTTAGAAATCAAGAATGCCAAGTCTGAGGAGAGCTAATGACGTTCTCATTCTAATAAATTTTGGTACATTAGACAAGCTAACATTATAACAGTGAAGAAATGAGTTGAGGGAGAATATATGACTGAAGAAAGTAATTTTCCTCAGGTCAGTAGACTTCTGTAAGCTGGCTTTTATACTAAAAAAAATCATACGGAGAAAAAATGTACAGAGGAATCCCGGCTTTGTCAGTGACCTATAAGGCTCTATGACCCTCATGGACAGTTCTTACCTTCTGTGAGGCTGATTTGCCTCCTTTAAGAAAATCTTCGACTAGTCAGGCATGGTGGCACATGCCTGTTACTCCCAGCACTCTGAAAGGCTGAGGCAGGAGGATTTTAAGTTTGAGCTCAGCCTGGGCGATTTAGATACTTAGCAAGACCCTGTCTCAAAAAATTTTTAAACGACAACAGTGTCTGGTGATGCATTCAATGTGAAGGTCATGGTTCGATCACAGAGCGCCACTCTGTGACCGCTGAAGTCTCACTCAGCCAGCCTTGCACCGCTTCCCCCACCCATCGGCCACCCATCCAAGCAGCATCTCTGAAGGGCCAGGCACAGCATCATTGCTGTTGCTTCACTGCAAAGTCGCACACAAGGACATTTTTACTTTTCAGGAAAACAGCTTTTGTTTGGAAGCTCTTTATCAGCTTCAGGGTTTATCAAAAGTACTGCTGTGTGGATACAGCTGAGTGATCTCAAAGGAAATTAGTTCTGGTGAACCTGTTTCTCCTCATTGCGCTCACCACCCTTCAGACCTGCAGAGCTCCCGCTTGGGGCTATGGGTGTCTCAGCTCCCCACAACCCCATGTGCGGCTCTGAGCAATTATTCTTACACAAACCCTTGTGACACCAAATACAAGAGGCAAGCAATTTTTCCTTATTTTCATGGAACTGTAGCTAATACTCAGTATTGCATTAATGAGATTATAGAGTACTAGTATTTTACATGCCGTTGGATGAGTTGCAGAGCACTTATGGGATTTCAAACACTTTTTCTCAGTTAATGTTAAAAGAGAGAAATTCATATATATATGAGAAAGAGCAAGGATTTCTCAATGTAAAACCAACTTTCCAAGTACTCCACTTGGAAGTATGAAATTTAATTCAAACCTTACACACAGCTACACATGAGCGTCTGTCAAGTACACCCAGAGCAAGCAGGCCGATTCAAGCAGCTCTTGAAGACATACGGGGGTCAGCGCAAAGACACGCTCACATCCACATTGTGCCGGGCCTGCTGTCCATTTCTAGGCCGGCGCTGTTGGCTTATTGGTTTGTTTGCATACTACTCTTTCTATTAGTTATAAATCCTGGTCTCCTGCTTGCCTTTAGCTGTTCAGCATTTTCCACTACTTCTGGCACCCGTTATCAAAAAACGTATTGAGTAGACAAACGAGTGCAAAGTATTGACAAAGTCTACACAAGGGATGACTCGAAACTCGTGCCAAGATTATTTTTCATGTTTGCAAAGAGTCAGGTTACAGTTGTGATATTTTCTTGAGTGCACAGTTATACCAGAGGAGCTTATGCACATGACAGCGAAGAAGATATGAGCCCTCTTAGGAGGCACATGTTGGGCTGGAATATTCCAGTGCTGTCAAACTTACAGTAAATGGAAAAAGCTCAAATGATGATGTCATGTTCCTACTCATTTCTGCCTGTTCCTGATGATTCGCTTAACTACAGGGAGCCTGACAAGAGGAAATGACAGAAAAGATTAAATATTTGGAGAGTCGGTGAAGTGGAACAAATACTTATGGAAAATTAACTAGCAATTTAAAATGATTTATAAATGCCAGGCACAGGAACGAGATGATGAACAAAGTTCTAACCAGGGAGGGTGCAGGGCAGGCTGAAATTCCAGGTAGAAGCTTGCACAAAACCAATTCACCAGATTTGTCATGTATCTGTCTCCCTGGAACTATATACTCTCTTCTTGCTTAAAAATATCATCTAAATGTTTATTCTCCAAATAGTATGGCCTCATTTCAGAAGGCCAAATATGTTTGTCCATTTCAGTGACCACCTTAAGTTGCACAGAATCAATTTTAACAAGTGTGTCATTACATATTAGTTAGATTTTCAGAGCCAACAGTTGTAAGAGAGCAGATTTAATAGAGAGGACATTTATAAGTTACAATATTCACCCACAAGCCAAATGCAGGAAGAGTGCAGAATGTCTCTATATGCACTGGAGACCCAAAAGATTCAATCAAGGGCTGGGAGCCCACAGCACTGTCCCACGTACGTCCATGTCTGCAGATGATGGCTGAAGAAATCTCTACTGGAACCAGGATATACTGCTCACAGCAGAGATGACAACCAGAGCTCCCCCGAAGCAACAGCAGCCATCCTCGACAACGGTAAGGCCCCGAGCTCCTTCCTTGATGAGAACAGCCGAGTTCCTTTTGGAAGAACCAGCCACAGCAGAGCTTCTCCTGGGAAACAGCCCACCAACTAGCTTCTGCTCTCATTCTGCCTGATGTTGCATTGGCAACAACCCTCAGGTGGATCTTCTACGCCCAGCCTCACACCAACTCAGTCTGGCTGGGCGTTCTGGCTCAAGTTGACCACATTAAGTCCACCACATATATCACTAATGGTACATTGTTCAATAAATGGTAACACGATTTTTTTTAATTTAAAGTTACATTATTGCATCTTCTTATTCAACAAAATGCATTCCAGAATACTAAAACTGTACATGTAAATCAATTAAAAATATAAAAGGTCTGGAACAGAACACAGGTGAATATGGACTAAACTTTGTTAAGGCCTTTGGAAGCATCATAGCAAAGACAAGAATAACCTGCAAAACTCACATGCCCTCAGAAGTGGGGCTTTGGGAAGGTGATTGGATCGTGGGGGTTGTGCTGGACTGATATGGTCAACCTGAGCAGGAACACCCAGCTGGACTGAGTCGGTGTGGTTCTGGCCATAGGAGATCCACCTGAGGATTGTTGCCGACACAACGTAAAGGAGAACGGGAGCAGAAGATAGTTACTGACTGTTTCTCAGGAGAAGCTCTACTGAAGCTGGTTCTCCTGAAGGGGACTCAGCTGTTCTCATCAAAGAAGGAGCTCGGGGCCCTGCTGTCATCGAGGATGGCTGCTGTTGCTTCGGAGGAGCTCTGGTTGTTATCTCTGCTGCGAGCATCGTGTCCTGGTTCCAGTAAAGATTTCTTCAGCCATCATCTGCAGACACTGGTGTACACGGGACAGTGCTGTGGGCTCCCAGCCCTTGATTGGATCTTTTGGGTCTCCAGTGCATAGACAGACATTCTGCACTCTTCCTGCATTTGGCTTATGGGTGAATGTTTTAACTTATAAATGTCCTGTGTTAAATCTGCTCTCTTGCAAACCACTGGCTCTAGAAAGGTAACTAATACAGGGGTGTTACAACTGAATGTTCTGTTAAGAGGTAGAGTTTAGATAGAGGCTGGTCCCTCCTCAACTCCTGTCCTCTCTCTGCTTCTTGACCATAATGACCCAAGCAGTTTTCCTCCACTAGACCCTTCCATCATACTGTTTCTGTGTTTGAGCCTACCAACCATGGACTGAAACTTCTGAAACCATGAGCCAAAACAAACTTCTTTAAGTTGTGAGTCTCAAAAATTGTGTCTTAGCGACAAGGAAAGTGACTTAGACAGGGTATAATTCAGCCTATTAGATGAGGTATATTGTGCTGAATGTATTTCATAGATAAAGACTCTTCACTAGTAAATGCCATCAGAGGTTCAGCTAGCAACTGTACAAGGACATGTAATCAGGTTGCTTTCCACCAGGTATCTCCAGGACACGCAGAATGTGTTAAAGACCAGTGGTTCAGCTTTCTTTTCTAACTTCCTGATAAACCTCCAGCACAGAAATCTCCATGTCAGAGGCTGCCTTCAGGGAACCCGGTAAGAGATGGTGGTGCAGGTAACTGAGAAAGATGTGCAGAACACTTCTTGTATTTCAGCACCAGGCTGGGCACAAATAGGCAGACATAGGTGAGTGCAGATGCTGCCTCCATACAATTCTATCCCTTGAGTCACTCAAGAATAATTTTTGAACAGTTCTTGAAAGAAGAATTATGGCCCTTAATCCTCTGATATGTGGCATGTAAACGTGAGGACATAACCTATGTATATCTACTAAGAGCATAAATATACTGACTAATAATGACACTGATCTACAAGTAGATTTGTGACTAGTCTTGGGAGAGTTATTGAACAGCTATAGCATCATAGTATTCTACTTGCAAGAATCCTGTGGGGATGAAACGAGATAATATACATAAACTACCTCACCTGGTGGCCGTGGTGAGGGACATGTACCAAACGGTCATGAAATCATACCTTCAGCGTTCACTCAGAAATGCCAAGAATCTGTTCACACTGCAACATTCAGGGCCTCAGAGAGAATGTTAAACAAAGCCCGAACTCTGTCCAACCCCTCATGGAGCTTCCAGCCCTGCAGACACCAGATAAGTATGTAAATACAAATATCAGAGCATATTTGGGGTGGTGGTGAGATGGGTGGGAGGAAATGAAGATTTTCCTTTGATTGCATGAAGAGGGAAGGCATTTCTAAGGCAATTGTCCATAGGCTGAAATCCCAAGGTGAAATAGCCTCTGTGTGCAGAAGCTAGAGGTGTGCTTTTTGCAGACAGTAAAAAAACATAAAAAGGCTTATTGTACTTAAGCAACTTTTGAGAGTCTGAATTATGATAAGCCAGGGAGAAAGTGATTCAGGAGAAAGCAAAGGCCAGCTTGTCCAGGGCCTTACAGACCCAGTTAAGGACATTGTTCTTTATCTGAGGGGGACAAGAAGAATTTTACGGTCAGAAGTGATGCTGGGCAGGGTCAGGCGGGCAACTTCGGCAGTGCAGGGGGGCGTGCAGGAGGCTGGACTGGTGTGGCGGTGGAGATGAAGGGAGCAGGCCCAAAGGCTGTGTTAGGACAGCAGTGTAGCCATTTCCTCAGATTCCGTTGTCGTGGTTACTGCACTGTGTGTTGCATGGCTTTTCATTTGTATGCAGTTTCGATTAAAAATTGTAATTTGTATAGCTCAATTTATTAATATTTTCCTTTAGGTTCTGGATCTTTAACCCCTGACTGTGGAGGCATGGCTGTTAGGGAAGTAATTAGATTAAACGAGGACATAAGAGTGGGAACTTAATTCAACAGGATCGATATCCTTATAAAAATAGGAGACACCAGAGAATTTTCTCTGTATAAGTAGTGGAAAGACCATGTGAAGATATAGCAAGATGGATGCAACCTGCAGGCTAGAAGAGCCCTTGCCAGAAACCAACTTAACTATGGGCTTTCCAGGCTCAAGAAGTATGAGAAATATGTTTCTGCTGTTAAGCCACCTGCCCAGTGGAAATTTGCCACAGTAGTCCAATTATTGCTTATAGTTAGCAAGTGTGTGATTATTGGCTTTATGTGGTATGGCTCTCAAAGTCTTCATCAGTAAGAATAGTAATAGAAACATTTTGTGATTTTTGTGTGGGCTACATGATTTAGTGCATAAAATACTACGTTTCATCTACTGAGGCACAAAAGGACCTGACACATGAATAGCCCCAGGCCTCTCCCTACTTCTCCATGACCGGGTCATTATCTGCATCCCAAAGCTACTGCCTAGGGTCTAACTATCTAGGGTCTAACTATCTGGTGTATCTGATGTGTCCACTTAAATACCAAAACTTTGCCTCACTGTGCCTTTTGGTTTGAGCACAGTTTAATAAGAGTGGTCAACTTATATGGAGGTTCTGTCCTAATATAGTGGTGCCTCAGTTCATGAACTTAATTCTTTCCACAATTCTGGTCCCAAACAAAATTGGATGAGAAGCGAACCAAATTCACTGATTAGGTTCAATGTTGGCCTTATGGGAAAATTTGATTCAGTTCTCATCTAATTCAGTTTGTGACCAGACTCGTGGAAAGAATTAAGTTCATGAATGATGGTATCACTGTATAAAAATTATTGAACCTTCCAATACCTCTAACACTATCACCACAGTTTAACATGAAGAAAGCAACACTCAGAGTTGAAGTCACCATAAAGTGGGAAGCTGAGGGCAGGAGCTGAACTCTAGAGACTGACTCCAGAGCCCCGTTTCTCAGTGCCACCAGATGCCAAGCACAAAGGAAGCACTGAACAAGACAAACTGTGCTTTTGTTGACTAATGTCCATGCACCCTCCACTGATCTTCAGCCTTCCTTTTATCTCCAGAGGATCAACATTCCTCTGGGAACAGTTAAATTCACTTTTGATTTATCATCAGTCTCATCAACATCATCATCATCATCTTCGTTGCCATCATCATCTGCCTTAGAACACAGATTACTGTCTTACAGTCACTTTTCTAAAATTCTCCCATCTGCCATCGCTTCCCCTTGAACCTCAGACATCCCCATCCTTTACAGTACACACAGCTCCTTGGTGTGGCCTGTTTAAAAAGCTTCTGCTACAGTAATCAGGGGATCTCAGCTGCAGCTCTGGACCTGCTATGATCCCTACATGTCCTTGACTGAATCATTTAAATGCTTGATCTCTAAAATAAAGGAGATACCCATCAGCACAGCCCTGACTGTGTCAGCCACAGTCCTTCCAGAAGGTAGGCACGTACAGCCACTGGCTCTCTGTTCACCTCTGCTCCCTGACGCTTGCCCACCAATGTTCCCACTATCTCACCTGATCACAAAAGAGAGAAACAAATTATTTTGAATAGGGAACAGTGACCAAGAAATGGCTGGAGTGTGGGTAAGGAAAAGGGCTCAAAGTAAACTGGCTGTGATTCATGCTGCTAACAGGATTCAGAAATCTATGTTTCTCAACAGACTCATTCAAACCTGACATTGACTAAACAGCTTTGCTTTTACCCAGCATGTTTTCTTTGTATGCTGTACACGGCTTGTACTATGGACATTGATAGTGCTTATTTCCTATAAGAAAAACCTAAGCTCAAAAGTCACCCTAGATCCCAGAGTTCGTGCAAGTAGCGGGGTGGGAGGAGGACAAAGGGAAGGCATAAAAACCTGGTCTGATCTGAAGTCCTCGGTCCTCCACTGGATCTCAGAAACTCCAAAGTCAGCCATCTGGGCTGCCCACTGCCAACCCCTCAGAGCTGCTGTGAGTGAGACAACGCTACCCACAGAGGCTACAAACCCCATGAATGAACCTTATGATGTAAAAGAAAACCACTTAAAATGGGCAAGATCCCTGCCCAAGGTGCCAAAGAGTAACCCTACATAGCTGCCCTTAAGCCTGCATATCAACAGAGGGAGAGTTTTGAAGAGCTTAGTAGAGGTGTGATCGATGCCTTGTAAAACCTCACAACGTCTAATTTAGCAGCTAATACCGAGCTGGTGGCTCATAGGCCAAAATGAGCTATGTGCAGAGCAAGTTCAAAATGGAATCATTGATTTTCCGGGCCTGGGAGCTCAGAGAACACTCTGGTTATGGTTGCTACACGTTGATGACAATGTATGGATTTTTCTGTTAAAAATAAACCAACACATGGCCTTGGAAAATATCACCAGTGTATCAAAAACCTACTGTATAAAATGAGTTTATAATGTTCAGTGACATGAGTGGAAGCTTAAATCTAAATCTTGATCCAATATAATGTACTAGAGAATTATTATTTCCCAGACAATAAGAAATATTAATTGTAGTACCCTTCGTTGAAAATAGTCCATGTCTAACAACTTCTCATCTCCACATAGCTCTCATGTCCTTCACTGTTGCCAATTTAAAAATCAGTAACTTCTTTTGGAAAGAAAATAACCAATAAAAAAAAAAAGAAAATAACCAATAAATCAATAAAAATTACCCCAGTGAATTAATAAATACGTTTAATGTACATATACGTGTGTATACTTAAAACTTCTATACATGACTAAACCAAGGTGTTACATACCTTACGTGCACAAAACAAGAGCATAATCACATTGACACAGCCTGGGTGCCCTGCAGGTTTATGCCGGTGTGAACATAGCTGATGTAATGCTTCTCATGTGCCTATACATTTTTAGCTTTTATCACCCTTTCAGTAATGCTGAAAGAGAGGTTTATTATTGTATTTTGCAATATGGGATTCTTATTGTATTGTAGCAAGAGAGAACTGAATCTCCATTGTATATACATTGCAACTTCTAAATTAAAGTAGATTGAAAGTTAGCCTCATCTCTGACTCTTCAGTTACATGCATGTATGAGATATGACCATATGGTAATGTCATAATAAGCTGAGACAAAAATAGTCATTAAATACGTACTTAGCAAATTAAAATGTTGTTATGACCCAAACATACAATGCATCTGACTTATTTTGAAGTCACTTTCTTCAACAATAACTAAAAAATTTCAGATGATTCAGTGTTTAGGGGGGAAAAAAACAAAGTTAAACATACGAACGAACAAAAAAATAAATTTCCCTGGTCCTTTCTTGAAGAAGAAAAGTGTATTTTAAGATTTAAAGATCTTTTCAGGCACAAAGGCATCCTACACTGAACATGGGCTTAAAGGGCAGAAACCAATTCGCAAGAGCTTATGCAGGGACACAGTTCTCCATGGGTTGGGGCTCGGGTTGTTTGTTCGCATCTAATGCACCTCCACTCCTTTCTAAATCAATATTGGGGTAGTTTTCATGGTCAGCCCTACAGGTCAAAAAGAGGTAGGTAGAGAACAAGGGTGGTTTGGCCACAGTTTAATCAACCAACACAGGAATGCAGTCGGGAGGTAGTTCCAATAAAGGGAGCTGCTTTTTTCTCAAGCAACCCTCCATTGCTTTTTTCTGATGTGCTTTTCTATCCTTAAAGTGCTGCCCGGTCCCTTCCAAGACTGCTTCTGTGATTTTTCCAGTCTCTCCAACTTTTTGGACTCATCAGCACAACCAAACCATGGGCCTCACAGGACTGTTTGGTGATGTCTCGTGAGTCTTTGAGGCTTCCTTCATTTACTGAGTTCTTTGTTCTTCTGGTTTCCCAGACTGGACAATCTCGCCTAACCTATTGCAAAGTATGCTGATTGTTTCTTCTACATGTTCAAAGCTCTGTTGAGCCCATCTGGTGGGATTCTGATTTTAATTACTGTACTTCTCAACTTCATTATTTCTATTTTGTTTTCTTTTATAATTCCTTTCACGCTACCAATATTTTTCATTTGTTGAGACATTGTCCACATATTTTCCTTCAGTTCTTTAAATATATCTTCCTTTAGTTCTTTGGACATATTTAAACTAGCTGACTTGAACTCTTCATCTAGCAAGTCACCTATCTGGATTCCTCAGAGATAGTTTCTACTGATCATTTATTTTCCTAGGTGTGGGTGATATACTGTTGTTTCTTTTTGTCTTGTGAAAGACTGAAAACTGGACATTTCTAATAATATAACATAGCAACTCTAAAAATCAGACTTTTCTCCTCAGGTTTGTTATACTAGCTGACATGTGTAGTTATTGTTTCTTTAAAAATCTCCCTAATTCTGGAAAGTCTGTATCTCTCACATGTGTGGTCACAGAAGTTCCTATTCACTTACCTTAGTAGTTGCTTATGATTTGACAACGATTTCTTTAGTCACCTTAAACCAATAAATCTCCCCCTTTTTCAAATGACAGCGTGTGAATGTTTGGACTCACCTTCAACATTCAGCCAGGTAGTTTACAACTCTGCCATAGTCTTTACTTTTTGGTTGTTCAGACCCTCAAAATGAGCTAGGGATGGGGATTTAAGGACTTCTGTTTTTCTTGAGCATGTGCACAGCCCTGGGCTGCACATAGCCCTAAAAGTGCATGTGGTTTTGTAGATTCCCAGGTATGTCAGGGATTTGCAAAATCCCTATGGACGTCTACCTCTGTCCATTTCCCATTGTTATACCAAAACACCTGAGGCTGGGTAACTTGTCAAGAAAAGAGGTTTATTTAATTCACATTTTTGGAAGCAGCATTGTATCAGCTCTGGCAAGGATCCACTAGCTACATCACATTCCAATGGATGGCATCACAGTGATCAATGTGAGACCACTGACAAGTGAGAGACCACAAGATGACACAGGAAGCCAGAGAGCAAAGAGGGACCAGAGTCACTCTTTTACAATAACTCACTCTCAGAGTACTAACTGGGATCCCAGGAAAACTACTGAGCCCCTTCCAGCAGTAATGCCCTACCAGCCCAGTCACCTTGCACTAGGCCCCACCTCTTCACAGTCCCACCACTTAATACTGCCGTGTTGGGGACCAAGCTTCCAACCTGAGAACCACTGGACACAAACCTCATCCAAATCATGGAAACATCTCATTTCTTAGCTTTTCTTTTAACCTTTTTGACAGTTTATTATGTCTCCATTGATGTCCAGTTATCTCAGACAGCTATGACACTGAGACATTTGACAAACACCCTCTGGGAAGAAGTGGTTATAGGCGGGCTTCATGTGAGAGTAAATAAAAGCAAGCAATAGGTGAGTTCTTCCAAGGAACCATCAACGAAAAGAAAAAAGGACCATTTGACCATTTTGGAAGGAAATGAGGCTTTGAAACAGCTCTAACAACTCTGTTCTGCTTGACCAAGATCAAGGCTGTGGACTTTCTTGGTTAGGATTCTCTAGAGACACCCATATATAGTTGCATGTATATAATTATACAAGAAGGTATATGAGACAAGATTAGTGTCAGAGGCAGGAGAGTTCACAATGGCCATCTACAGGCTGGAGAACCAGAAGATCCAGTAGCTATTTAAGCCAAGAAGCTGGAATTTGCAAAGCAAGAGGATCAAGAACGCAGCACCAGTCTGAGACTAAAGATTTGAAAGCTCCTGGAGAGTTGCTGGTGTGAGTCCATGTTGAAAGGCTAAAGAAGCTGGACTCTGATGTCCACAGCCAATGGCAATAGCAAGACTCAACTGCTTCTTCAAGCAGAATGGAACTTTTTAAGGCAGGCCAGATTCTTCTTCCTTTTACCCCTGATAATGCCTAAATGGAAAACTACAGACAAATGTTGCTCAAATAATATTTATTGATTGACTTAGTGAGAAAGGATTCAATTCAAGAAATATCTATCTTTAGACCACAAACTCTTATTCTGCAAAGTAATACGATCTTCATGAAGTCATATTTATGAGATACTTCTGAGTAAGACACAAACTGAATAAAATATACTTCATCATGGAACATATCAGTATCTGCTTTAGTTTGTAGCAATTTGCAGGCAATGTATGTTAAGATTTATATGGATATTTCTGTATATTCAATACCTACATTGCAATCAACCAATGTAGAAACAAATTCCTGGAATTTTATTCATACTCTCCTCATTTCTTACTTCTTAAGAGACCACTTGATAGGAATTGTATCTAGATAAGAGCCTATTGGAAACATCCTACTAATTACATTAGACTTCAGAGGGTAGAGAGTCATTTGTATTTATTAATATTAATACTTTTATTTTAATCTCTGCAAGTATTTTCTCCTTTCACAGCTGCATAAGGTCAAACATGTTCAAATCACATTTTACATAATAGCATAAAAGGCAATGAACAACATTAAGCATAACAATTCAAGTTTCACAAATGAGAACTTCAAAATGTAACAGTATACTTCTCAGGAGAGCTCTATGCTTAGAAAAAAATAACTACAAGATTGTTCTGTGAAGACAGCATCTCTGGCTTAGTTCCCAAGACTGTAAATCATAGCACCTTAGGGTTGGAAAATAGCGGGCGCACGTGACAACCACCCTCCAGGGAACAAGGGGTGTCCCACAGTAGAGGGTGCAAAAGCCTCTTCACTGCCTCTGGACACCCAGCTGATATAAGGACCAATGAGTCAGGAACAGAAAAAGGATTGCTGTTCCTACTCGCATCAAACGTCTCCCAGCTATATGGAGAGAAGTAGTAAATGTCGAGGGTAAGGAGTTGGAGGCAGAGATGCCCTCTGCCCAGGAACTTCTTGGATAAGCACAACAGTCCTGACTGCACCTAGATGAGAACACAGGAGTAAGGAATTGCACCTGCAAGGGCGGGTGGCCCTGATGACTTGGGAGGTCCAACCATCAAAAGAACTCCTTAATGTCCCAGAAGACATAGCTGACAAGGCATTGTGAGAGTCACAGAGAGGCGCGCCTGGTATCGCCAGTGTATCCGACGCTCTCAGAGGAGGGTGGAGCCCACTTACCTGCTGCAACACAGTTCATGGGTAGATTTCCCTCCACATGCAATTTTAACCCTTAGATCCTGGAGTTCAAGGATTTACAAGATACCATTAGTGCTGGATTTTGTCTCCAATATTAAACGACATCTTATTATGTCTTAAATAGTACCTATACCTAGGAAAGAAGGTATTGGAAAACACATTTTTAAATAGCTTATTTAAGGCATAATTTTTCTCCTCACTGCCAAGGCTATTACTTTTAAAACAAACATTTTTCACTTGAAAGAAGCATAAATTGCTAGCGTTCTATACATAATTTTGAGCTTACATTTATGATTATCTTGACAGAAGATGACAACTACTAGGGACCAGGATATTTTCTTATGTATATATACAGAAAATCATATCAAATCTATCTGTTTTACTAAAGGAAAGCATGGAGTTTCCTCTCACCAAATAAAATAATAAATGTGACAGAAGGTGGAAAGGTAAAATTTGGTTCTGTGAAACTCTCTGCAGCATCACAGAATTGGATACAAAGATGGACTATAGAGAAGGCACTATTAAAAAGCATTACTGTGCAAAAAGTAGATTTCATCTCAAGTGTTCTTCAAATAATGATCAAGTAGACACATCACAATGGAAGGACCTGGGACCCAGCTCTGACATCCCATGGCCAAGTCCCTTATTTTGGGGTTGCAAATAAGTCCCATAATTTAAGACAGGGAGCTCTGAAGTTTGTGCAATGGTCAAGTTAAATTTGAAATCACATTTTTGAAAAAGGTTATATCTCATTATTTTTAATAACCGCAGATTGTGCTGTGATTGACAAAATATAAATCATTTAAATGTAACTGATTCACAGTACCAGTTTTCATTTTATATTTCTTATGTTGCTCTTGGAATCCTGTGACCTTGCTGAAATCAAATATTACTTTGAGAAGGTTTTTGTGGGTTTGGGGAATTTTCTATGTAGGCATCTTGTCAGCTGCAGTTAGAGACAATTTGTTCTTTCCCTTCTGATCTGTGTGACTTTTATGTTTTCTTGCCTTATTGCAGTGGCTAGAATTTCCACATTATGTTGGTAAGAAATGTCTTTTTTGTTGCATCTTTGCCTTTTTCCTTAGCTGAAGGGAAAAGTATCCCATCTTTTATCAAGAAGTGTGTTGACTGTGAGGTTTTTACATGCTATTTGTCGATTTAAGGAGTTTTCCTCTGCTCTTGGTTTGCTGAGAATTTTTAATAACGAGTGGCTGTTAGATTTTGTCCAATGCTTCTTCTGTGTTATGATCATATTTTAGTAACCTGTTGATATGGTGAAGTATATTGATTAATATTTAAATGATGATCTAATCTTTCATTCTTGGAATGAACCCTTCTTGCTCATGATGTATAAATTTTTTGTACACTGTATATTTAAGGGACAAGACATGGTGTTTTAATGTATGTATACATAGTGAAACGATGACTACAGTTATGCAAATTAGCTTCTACTATCTCATAGCATTACTTTTTTTGAATGGTAAATGTATCTAAAACTTATACGTGGCAAATTTCCTATAAACATTGCTGGATGTGGTCTACCATTCTTTTGTTGAGAATTTTCATATCTATATTCATGAGGGACACTAATCTGCAGTTACACTTCTCACACTGTATTTTTCTATCGAAACATACGAAAAGCACAGTTGGTTTCATATGATAGTGTGGAAGGGTATGTGTAAAATCCTTTTACTCTGAAGATTGAAAATCACCAGGTTAAATGATCGATAAATCCCTTTCGCTTCTATGAAACCATAATGCAGTATGTAGGTTCCTCAAAGAGTCAGAAATAGAACTTCATATGATACCACAATCCCACTACTGGGTATATATACAAAGGAAAGAAAATCAGTGTTTTGAAGATACGTTTGTATTCTTGTGTATATTATACCAGTGTTCACAAGTGTCCAGGTATGAAATCAATCTAAGTGTCCATCAATAGATGAAGTGACAGAGAAAATGTAGTGAATATTCACAATGAAGTACAATTCAGTTGTAAAAAAAATAAAATCCTATCATTTGCCACAACATAGATGAAACTAGGGGACACTAAGTGAAATAAACCAGATATAGAAAGAGAAACACTGCATGAGCTCACTTGTGTGGTGCTGTGGCCTGCGACCCCCCACCCCAAAGCCTCATGCTGCCATAGGTGGGGCTTTCCAAGTGGTGGCTGGATCTAAAGTGTGTGATTCTGGGATCAAGGATATGTGATTACTAAATTAGTCCACTGATTGGTTTGCATACTTCTGGGTAGGATTAAGGGTGGCCCATCCTGGGTGTGAGTGCTACCAGCCCTAAAGGTATGTAGCCTGGATGAAATATAAGGGACGGAAAGAGAGACATCACTTGTTGCTTATTGTTTGCTGCCTGCTGCCTGCCATGAACTGTTTCTCCTCTGCAATGCCTCTCTGCCATGCTGCCCTGCCTTGGGGCCAGCCGACTATGAACTGAAATCTCTACAAACTGTGAGCCAAATAAACCTTTCCTCCTTTAACTTCGGGTGTTGGGTATTTTGTTTCAGCAACAAGAAATGTAACTAAGACACATATAATTTTAAAAAGTTCATTTTATAGAAGTTGAGAGTAAAGAGTGGTTACCAGAGACTGGGGAGAGGAAAGGGAAGGGAGGATGGTGAAATAATAATCAACAAGTACAAAGTTACAGTCAGATAGAGACAGAAGTCTTATTCTAATGCACACACACAGAAGGGTGACTATTGATAATGATATTCTATCATATATTTTAAAAAGCTAGAAAATTTTGAGTGTTTCACCACAAAGAAATGATAAATATTCGATGGGATGGGTATGCTAATTATCCTGATTCTATGCATTACACATGTATTTGTATAGCAAAACATCATTCCCCATGAATTTTTACAACCATTTTTAATTTTTTTTAAAACCCCTGTGTGATTACCATCCTGACACACAGTGAATCAAGAAGTGGGGTTCAACACAGTGTAAATACTGAGATCTCAAGTGCACTAAAATATCTTCAGAGAAGAGATAATACCTCAAAATATCAAAACAAAAAATTCACTGGTAAGCAGTATATCAATTTATATATATAATTATGGTTTGTGAAATCTAATTTTACATGAAATAGAAAAATTATTATATAAATAATAAAATAAATGTGGGACGAGAGGTGCTGGGAGGAACTCTAATTTTCTATGAATAATTAGCTAAGGTTAAAATAGTAGATGAATACTGCCTATCACTAAAATGCATCTATAGTTAAAATTCAATTCTTCATACTTTCTTCTAAGTGTGCAGTTATTAACTATTTGAAGTCTAGCAATTCATCCAATTTCACTGCATTTTTGCCAAGTTCAAATAAAATTAAAATTAATACTTTTATTTTTACTTAGAAAAATATCTTACAAAAAACATAATTTCAAATCTTCTTGGAAAACAAAGTTCACACTTCAATTAGAACATTTTTGAAGACCAATTTTTATTTTCCATTACAGAAAATTTGGTTCAAATCACAAAACTCATCCAGATTTCATGCAGAACACAGAGGCAGGGCGATTCAGAATGATTACATTTGGTATTACATGGATTAATGTAAACTCTTAATTTTAAACTTTTGGCTTTGTAAGCTTAGTAATATTCATGCTGGAGCTACATAGGATGAGATATGTGTGATGAAGTTTACAGCCAATCCTTTAAGGAATGATTGCAGCAGTATCAGGTGTCAAAAGACTTATATCCAGCAATATTTTGTACAGCAGCATTTAAACGATCACACCTGTAAAATCAAAATACATTATACACTGGTCTTTATTCCTTACTCATACTGCATACTTTATTAAGAATACAGAATATTACCTTTATCTCTTGGAGATAACGATGTAGACAGAAATTAGCAGTTACATAGAAATACATGCACGTATTTAATTTAAACGGTGAATTAAAACACGAGTTCCAAAATTCACATGTAACAATTTTGAATATGTTTTAACCTTTTGTATTTTGAGGGAACAAAGAGAATGCATTGGTGCTCTTTTCCCCCGGCTGTTTTATTCCTTTGAGAAAATATTGTGATAATTCTGAAGTGCCTATAGGTAAGTTAGCAAGCTCCTTCATACTCTTAAAAAACCTAATTTTTTTTCTGAAAACCTAAATTTTGTGCCTAAGGTAATGTAATAATTGAACACATATTATGAATTTGATCAATGTAAATGAAAATCTAAGTGATTTAAGTCCCATGTAAACTTTTTTTCTCATAGAAGTTGACACTTGTAAAGGCCCATCCTGTCAACCTGGTCAGTCTTCAACTCTGGAAGTGCAGGTGAAAGTTTTTAAATTTTCACACACACACACACACCCACGCTTCACTTTCTAACCAGTAACTCAGGGGTTGTTTCTCTACACATGGCTTCTGGACGAGCAGCATGGACATCACCAAAGAGCAAGCTAGCTGTGTACGCTTGGGGGCTTCACTCCCAGCTGCCACAATGCAAAGGCTGAGGGTATACCAGAAGTCTGTGCTAACCAGCCCTTTCAGTAATTCTGATGTCCTGGAAGCTTTGAGGAGCTCTGCTCTAAGGAGAGGCCAGAGTGTGAGACTATCATAAACCCTGCAGCTCATTCAAAGACAGTCAGTGTGGGACATGTTTATCACTTCCAGGTTTTTCCTCCATAGAGGAAGATATGAAAGGCTGCGCTCCCAAGAGCAACTTTCCGACAGTTTAGACCCTGCGGGTATCCTTATGTCCACTCTCCTTCCTATAGTGCACCACAACTGTGCTCCCTGAGCAGGTAGAACCTGAGAAATGAACAGCTATTCAGCAATGTTCATAGATTTCTACTCTTCTTGTCAATTTTTAACCTTTATGTGATATGTGGACAGTAAAACATGACTCTAGAAAACCAAAATATGGAAAATAACACTTGCATATGCGGGCTTGTGAATATGGCTAAATTATAATCTGATGTTATTTTAGGAGAAATGTCAGGCTTGACTCTTCATCAGTGTTAGCCCTCTTTGGAAAATGTCTCAAACCCTACACTCTGTTTATTCCAAACTGTGTCTGCCAGGTAAAAGTCCCCCTGCAGCCTATGAGGCTGTGGGGAACTAGAGCGTAAATGCCTAAAGATGGTGCTGAACTCCTCTTTTCTCCCTGACCCTGGGTGTGCATGTTGAAACCAATTGCATTAGCTGTGTCAACACACCAGCAACATTTTCTACAAAACAAAAAACACTTGCTTTCAGGTTTTTTTTAGTTGTTGTTGCTGTTGTTTTGGTTTTTGGTTTTCGTTTTGTTTTGGTGCTAGGGATCGAACTCAGGGCCTTGTGCCTGCGAGGCAAGCACTCTATCCACTGAGCTAAATCCCGAGCCCCCACTTGCTTTCAGTTTTAAAAATACTTTCTCAGAGTCAAAAACTGGGTAGCCCCGACAATATGCTGCAAACCAGTATTTGTTTGATTCCTTCTTAGCAAGATGGGAAGATTTCTACTGGAAATCAATACTCCTTCCTATTTCTGCCTTTTAGGATCTTTGCTGTTTCTAAATGTTGACTTTGTTTAACCAGCAACACCTACAGTGCCAGATTTAATAACAGGACACCCATTCCGCATTCTGATTCTGAGTCTTCTCCCATGGTTGTTAGGTGACCCCAAGGCCCACCTACACTTATCCTCACTCAGTGTTGTGTTAGGAAGAGGTCCAGCCCTAGGAGGATGGAAACTAAATTCACCTGCCCAAGTCTCCTTAGCAAGGTGGAAGCAGAGCCTGGTCGCTGCCCAGTGGAGCAGCCCCAGGAGACCCTGCTAGAGCCAGAGTGTGATTCTGGAGATGGGATTCCTCTCACCCTGCTGGTTAACCTGGACCACTGCATCCTGCCACTTCAAAAGTAACAATGCATGCCCAACACTTGCAGGACATGAGTCCTCAGAGTCCTCAGAGATATCCGCCCAACCCAGCACCCCAGTGAAGGCCCTCATGATGATCATGTCAGGGTTGGCTCTCTTGCCACGTGACTCTGAAGAAACTGGCCACTTGTGACCTACTAGGTAGATAATTTGCTCATGAACCTCACACTTTGTTTTTTTTTAAAAAAGTATTAATAAGACAGCCAGGACAAAACCTCCATCCAGACAAAATAACGAGCATATGAAGGGAGTGGGCCAAACCTCTGTGAACACCTTGACACTGACGGACAATATGAGCCCCAAAAATAGAAATGTGACTCACTGTAAGAAAAGAGCACGGGGAGAATAATAAAAGATGAAGCATGAGAAATAGTTCATGAACGAATAACCAGAAAAATTCAGCACCGCTGCGGAATGATGCATTCTTGGACGAGTTGTTCTGTAACTCATTTCCAGTGAATATCCCACAGCGTCCAAAGGCCGACTGAAGCAGAAATGGTCTGGTCAGATCAGACAGCAGGAGTAAAGCTGCTTTCATCCAGTTCCCACAGCCTCTCTGCGGTCAAGGGCCCCCACAGAAAGTCTGCAGAAGTCCCAGGCCCCAAGAAGTGGGCCCTGAAATCCCGTACAAAACAATGTTCTCTAGTTTCCTGAACAATTTGGTGATGTGTGTAACACAAGCCCATGACATCCTGCAGGCCTTAATTTCCATCTTTGGCATCCTTCAGAGGTTCCCTGACTGACACTGCATCCAGTTAATAGAAAACCTTTTCCCTAGGAGGCCACATGAGACGGAGGTCACACAAAACAAATGAGCCCTGCAGGGCCTGCCTCCTGCCCAGATGCTCCAAGAGGAAGGGTGGCCACATGCACCTACATACCTGGAGCTCTGGAAAAGTACTACCCGATACCCCAGGTCAGGTGTGGTCTGCCCTTCCTCAGCCCCAGCCACATGTGACGTGCAGCTTGACTGCCCAAAACAAGCCCACTGAAGACACAAAAGGACCTTGACAGAGCCACAGAGATCTTTAGAATGATGGCACATTAATAGGCCAGTTTTAAAAATCAATTTACAGTGTGTTGAGGCACAGTACTATAATGGACAGCATCCCACAGAGAATCTACAGAGCACTGACCCACACCAATTTGGAGGCTATTGTACCAATCTCCATTCCCTAAGAGTCCAGAGAATTTAACTGGGGGAGCCCACTTCTAATTCACTTCGGTTATCCTTTCTCCCTGATTTCTCTAACAACTGAAAACTCCAAAGTATACCTTGAGAGACCCAGAAATGTGTTCCCCAACAAAAAGATGAGCCTTTTTAATCCCAAAAATGACATCAAAACCCCATGCTGTATGTTTAGCTCCTTACACAATGGTCTCACCATGGCAAATGTAGTCAGTGTTGAAATAGAGACAGAGAAAACTCGGCTGAGGTTATTTCCATCACATACACAAGGTACACCTCTCAGACATCACCTCGCTGCTCTTGGCATGCACAGCTGTGGCCTTCACTATCACTCCACACAGAGCAGAGCCTGAGAGTCACTGGAAGCATGAGGCGCATGAATCAAGCCCTGCAGGGGATACTTCATAGATCTCACAGAGGAAATAGATGCGTTGGCCTCCCTGAGGGGGCAGCTGAACCTGCCACACTGAGAAACGCCAGTCTGGAGCAGGAGACACTCCCCAGGTAGTTAGCAAAACATCCTAACTATTATATTACAACACACAATGTTAGATATGCTGGCCTTACTAGGAACTGGCCACACCAGCCAGGTCCAGTAGCACACACCTGTAATCCCAGTTACCAGGGGCTGAGGCAGGAGGATCACAGATTGGAGGCCAGCCTGGACAACATAGTAAGATCCCATCTCAAAATAAAAATAGGAAGGACTGTGATAGAGTGCCCCTGGGTTCAGTGCCTGGTATGGACAAAAAAAAAAAGTCTGAAGCATTTTAAATCTTTCATCAGGTTCAACTTTCCACTTCTGAAAGAGAAAACCTTCATGTATACCGTAAATTAAAATCAGATAAATTACCAGATTAAAATTATCAGACTAATGTTTTCTTTCCAAGCCAACAAGTAACTGTAAGAACGTTAGGTCAGGTACTCTTATTCTGTATAGTTGTAAAATAGATGTCATTAACTAAACACGCCACTAATATCTAATTGAGAAAAACCTAACATGCAACATTCTCATGGCCAACAAGAATATGATTCCCTTTAACAAATAGCTACTTACAAGGAACTTTCAACATGCAGAATATTTGCCACCAATGTAGATGAAAATTTATAAATTCTAAATATTAAGTTTCCCAAGGAAGTAGTAGTAGTCAGTCACAGTGTGCTTGTGCCCGATTCACTTGATTATGTAGCTTATATACATGTATTTAATAAAGCTTTTGAAGCAAAAACACGATGAAGCTGAACAGCACATTGTTTTACCCAATGTAATGTTGCTCCGACTCAAGCATTTTAGCACTTATATCCACGCCTCGTGTGGAAAGGAAGCAGATGCTTAGGTTAAGTTGTCCTCTCCTGCACAGAAGCAGCCTGTTCATAGAGGGAATTATCACAGCACTGTCCAAAAGATACTGAGGGCACTGAGAAAAGGCAATAATCTGCAGCGGGAGGACTGAAAACTGAGTCACAAGAAGTCTGGGGTCATGCATGACTCATGCAATCCAGCCAGCATCTCCCCCTTCCACTCTAACTCTTTGTATCTAGATTGAAGGAAGAATCTAACTACGGTAAACATTAGCGGGAGGAATTCTGGAGAGAAGCAAGCTGAAATAAAAAGAAGCACAAGAGATTGGGCTGAGGGGGAGCAGGAAATGATTAAGCTGCTCTCAACGTGTAAAATAGAGCAATTTAGTTAAAAGCAAAGTTTTTCTAAAACATCCAGAAAGTCGTCTCAGTGTCCCACATTTCTGAGCACATATATGTTTAGGATAGCACAGAGTGAATCTATTAAGATGTCGCCTGGGGAAGCAAACAGGAAAATGTTTCCAACCATGTCACTGTACTCATTGGTGGGGAACTGGACTTGATGCCTGCGCATGGGAAACAGAAAGTATCAGCTATTTAAATATTCCAGAACCCATCTCCTAATGTGAAAACAAAAATTCTAGAAAAAAGTAACAGCTGCCTTAGGGGACCAAAGCAGCCAAATCTAGAGTCAGCATCAATTTTCTTTGAAGGACTCTGAAAAGCCTGGTTCTCCAGCAGCCTAACTTCAAAGGCACACACAGTTTTTCTCCTTCAGTGGGCTATTGGAAGGAGAGGCGTGTGTCTGGGCGGCATCTTCACCCAGTTGTGTAAGGGAGGGTGCTTTCAAACTGGGCATGGCAAACTACATATTAGGGAAAAAATCCACCTTGGAAGCAGAAGCCTGGCAAAAGCTCCACCTGCACTCCGCTGGGTAAGCAATCTGTCACAGGGTCCTGGAACATCCTATTCAGAACATTTTCAGTAGGTTGGACCATTACAAAAAGTAAACTACTGTCAGGATCAAAATTGGTTTCAGAAGTAGACTCGACCTAAACTCTCAATAGAATTTGGCACAGTAATGCACAAGAAGAATGTCCTATGTAACTGCAAAATATAGCAGTTTGCACCTATGTTTAACAAACTTGGGGGTTTGCAAGTGCCACCTGTCACCTCTGTGCTGTGCCTCTAGCCTCTGCCAGGCCAACCGCTTCTTAGTGGGACTGAGGTGATAAATACGGCCAATGCAGCATGCTAAAGCAGATTTCAGCCTGCCTGCTACAAAACAATAGCATTACCCACTGTATTTTTAATGCTTCCATTTATGTGCCTATGAAACAGAAGACAACATGGAAATAAAACCATCCTGGTTGTGCATGCAAGGCCAAGCACGGCCAGGAGGCATGTCTTTGTACACTGTGACTTCACATACGAAGTTGTTCCAGCATCTGCGTGGTGGCTTCAAGTCCCACAAATCACATGTGTCATTTTCAGGGTACACTATTTCTGCTTCTATATTTCCATAAAATGCAAAATATTTCCACGCAAAGGACTTATAATATTCTTTAAAATACACATACCCATATGATGCCTCTTTCCCTAAGAATAAATATGAAAACACATAATTTCTCATTATTCTAGCAATTTTCTCCTGTTCTGCCCAGAGCCTTATTTATACAGATGTAAACACTGTCCACTTGGGTATAGTTAGTATAAATAAATAGATGAGCTAGAAAAGTTAACATGCCACAGTCTTACAATGAATTTGTTTTTAAGTACAATTTGGCATTTTATACAATCTGGCACTGGTGCACATTAGGCAAAATCCTTTTTATAAAAAAGTGTTCTTGCTTTTGTCTTCTCCTAAAATATATTATTAGTCTTACAAGTCTGAAAATAACTCTCTTAATATAGGGCAAATTAATATTTCCATACCATTTTTTCACTGTAAGGATAAATATGAAAATTACATTTATAACTCAAGTAGTGACAGTTTTAATCCCAAATAAACATTACCAGAGGGAATATTTGGGGAAAACATACATTGAAACATTACTACAAATTTAATTAACTGTACAAGATAGAATATTCCTAAGTTACATTCTTTCATAAGAGATCAACCGTTTAGCATGTTTCGTCCATATGGCGTGACTGTTACGCACATGAATGTTGGTTCTGTCTCATCTTTGGCTCCATGGAAATTACTATATACACATCATCTTCTGACTTTTTAAACTCTCCGTGGTCAGCTAGTTGGTTCCATACAAGGCATAACTAATACCTGGGTGAGGTATGAGATGCCCAGTTTTATTCTCAGAAACTCATCCACAGCTTCTGCGGTCAGAGCAGCTGTTCATGAGGGCTTCCTCTGGTTCCACTTAGTCATCTCTAAAATCCTAAGTTTATAGGGAAGTTTGTAATGCACAACGTTGCTGCCACAATCCTGTGCTGGCCCCCTGAGATGAACTCGGTGAGCCCAGAGGTCACAGATGGATGCTGTGTGTTCTGGAGCTCTGCACACTATTTACAAGTGGGAGTGGAGGCCACCTGCGTACACAGACATCAGAAACCCTCTTTCTCACTTAAAGATGTGCCTCCACATAAATGACCAAAAGAGTAAAACACGACACTCTGTCCATCAATGTATTTTAAAACACAGCTTAAAATATTGCCTCTTCTCTTAATGTTGAGGAATTAAAGCACAATTTTTTTCTAGATAAATCTGCTTCAAAATGTACACTGCAAATATTCCTTACCATATTTAAGTGGTCATTCATTATTCCATAAAGCATTAAACATATCTATAAAATTCTATTAAACTTTCACTTCTCAAGAGGTATAAAATTATACAACATTTTCTTTTGCGTCTGAATTATAATTTAGGAATAAAATGAGACTGAAGGATAATCTTCACTGGACCTAGGAATTTCCTAAATGGACCAGAATTCTCTGTAACACAGCAGAATGCAACTAAAATAATATAAATCGTTGCTGGGACAGCAATTTGCAACGTGGCTCCATAGCACACTGAATTTTCTCTTATGAGCCATGTACATGGGAACTGGACAGGCAAACCCCATGTGTCTTCTTCACACGTGAGTACAATTGGTTGACGGTGGGGTGTCTATTCGACTTTTGTTTTCTTTGTTCTCGTTGAGAGGTGATTCGTTCTGAGTATGGCACTTGAACACTTGCTTATAGGCCTTCCTGAAATTCTCGGAGAGGAACGCGTATATGATGGGATTCACGGAGGAATTACTGTAGGCCAGGCAGTGGGCAGTGATCCTGAAGAAGAAGGAAGCTGGGGTCAGCGGGAAGGCCCCGAACTCAGCCCAGAGATGGATGATGTGGTGTGGCAGCCAGGATATCCCGAACACCACGACCACCACCAGGACCGTCTGCGCTGTCTGGAGGAAGAGGGAAGGAAAGGGCAAAGAAAAGGCAGGGGTGAAGAGGAAGAAACGGAAGTGCGTGGACTACCACAGCAAAAGAATCCAGCATGCTAAAACCCACCCTAATTTCATATTTATTTTCATGGGCTCAAACAAAGGATACTAAATCTGTTACAGGTGCTAACCTACATTTCATATGACATTTCCATTTGTAAAACTTCATCAAGACTCGCATTACCTTCCACAGTAATAATTCTATGATGTGTATGAAATGCATGTGGATTATATGAATCATGCTCTAGATCAGCTCTGGCGAACCTTTCAGAGAAGAGCGCCCAAACTGCAACTCAAACCCCACTTACTTATCGCACAGTGCCGACACTACAATTAAACCCAAATACTGAGGTGTTAGTTTACGAAAAAACAACTCGTATATTAACAACTTTCGTCTTAAAAGTAAAACAAATTACATGCATGCCATAGGCGTGCCACCACTGCTCTAGATCATGGGAATATAAATGTACAAACATTAAAGCCTGTAACATTTAAACCAGCAAAACTCTTCCAGTGGGCACACACTAAGCTGTGTCACTGGTGTGGTAGCTCAGATGTGCATCAAACTTTGCTCCCAAAAGTTATTTCCATGGACAAGTGTGAAGATATTTATTTCTCCTCATTAAACTTCACTAAATTAAAGACCACATTAATTAATGCACTGGGGCATTCCAGTTACAGCCAATTGACCACTCAGCCCATTTTCTTGCTGGCTTTTATCTTGGCCCTTCCCATACTGCTCCTAAATCAGAAGTACTTGGAAATCTGAGGCAGAATCCAAATGTTTACTTTGCAATTCCTACTGAGCTAGGAAGAAGTTGTTTAACAACCTCAGTGCAAGAAGTTACCATGAGCCTCCTTTGCTCAAGCCCTGCATGTTATGAACATGGAACCGGATGGCCCCAAAGCCAGAGGGCCAGGACCAAGCTCGGAAGGACTTCCCGGTCCAGGGCCTGTTGAAAGGCAACAGCTAGACAGAATACTGTGATTACTGAAAATGATCTCTATGGATTCAAACAGAAAACAATAGTATGTCTTATTTAAATGCCTTCATTAAAAGAGCTTAGTATTTTTGAAGTATAAAATACAGAGCAACCAGTGGGCTCCTTCCTTAAAGAGGTGCAGCTAGGGAACCGTACTGGACCTTGCTGGTCACAGCAGAAGCCATGCAGTTAGCCTGTAAACTAACACTGGCGGAGCACTGCCTACACGCACTACATTGCTGAGTCCTCTCCACAGCCCTGCGAAGTAAACCCTAGGAGCACCCCCGGATCGTAAATAGGGAAACTGAGACTCAGAAGAGTTCAGACAAGAGTTAAGACAGCTGCATGGCTCCCCACAGTAGAGTACAAAGTCAGAGCTGAAGGCCAGGTCTGAGTGCTCCCAAATCCACATGCAGAAATGCTGGGAGTTTTGGAGCAAGCAGCTCATGAACCTACCTGGGCAGCAAGAGCCATCTCTCTCTCTCTGCTACCCAAGGCTGCTTTTCAAGCAAAGCATTAGGTGGGTGACAAAGGCCCCCGGAAAGTAATATCTGTGACACTTCTCCAACTTAGTCAGATAAGGAAGCTTCCGGCTCCTCCTGTGTGTTACCACATCACTCCCCAGCTCACTCTGCAGAGCATTCACCCCTTTGAGGAACAAGGGACATTAGGGATTGAGAGGCATATACTGAGAGCCCTTCGTCCCAAGGCCAGAAATCAACTGACCTCTTCCTTTTCTTCAGACACAGTCCAGGTTGTCATTCTTTAGAATGCCCTTTAACACTTGCAGTGGAAAATGGAAATCTGAGCTGATAGCCCTACTGCTTCCCTCCTGGCATCACTGCCTATCTCACAGACCTGGAAGCCAGTTCCTTCCCCTGATGCTCCAGTCAGGGTGCTGATGTGCACAACACACTTGACCTGACTGATGGCTGTCAGTCTGTTTGCTCTTCTGCACTCTAATATGTATGAAGGGGAAGGAAAGTTAGCAGTTTTTTGAAAGAAGATAGAAGAAAGAAGATGAAAACATATGGAGGGTTATTTTTCTCCTAGCCGCACACTGAGGGAAGAATAAGACACAAGAAAATGACTTCATGACTAAGAAATTACTGTTAAGGCTGGGCATGGTGGCACATACCTCTAATCCCAGAATTCTGGGAGGCTGAGGCCAAAAGATTGCAAATTCAAGTCAGACTGGGCAGCCTGGCTACTTAGCAAGACAATATCTCAAAACAGAAAAATAAAAAGTGGGGAGGGTGGCTGGGGATGTAGTTCAGTGTGGAGGCCTTAGGTTCAATCCCAAATACAAAAAAAAAAAAAAATCACTGTTAAGATACAAATCCTAGTCTGGGGATTTAGCTCAGTGGTTAAAGTGCTTGCCTTGCAGCACAAGGCCCTGAGTTCGATCCCCAGCACCAAGGGGGAAAAAAAAAAAACACAAAGACCTCACATCCTTTAGGACTCCCATTAAGCAAAGAGGGATTAGAGAGGGATCACAGCTCCACACTGCCGTGAGGGGTACATTCCTGGATGGCAAGAGGGCTTTTCTTACTACTTTGCATGAGTGGGGATCCTACTCTTACTGAAAATGATAGCAGGAATTTACTGCATGAGATACTAATCTTTTTAGGATTGATGCTGGGTACTAAGACCTAAGTAGATATTTATCAAAATGATGGGTTGGAAGCCAGGAAACTATGTATAAGGTCCAGGCAGAAATGGTGGAGGAGAAGGTTAGAATTTAGATCAAGGCCAGCAAATGCCAGCAGTTAAGAGTGGTGGGCTCCTGTATCTTTCCCCATGCACTAAGCTAAAATCAAAGTGGATCAAAGATCTAAACATTAAAACAGAAATACTAAATCTATTGGAAGATAGAATAGGTCGAACTCTTGAAGACATAGGTATAGGCAAAGACTTTATGAACAAATCCCCAGCTGCCCAGGAAATAGCACAAAGAATCAACAACTGGGAACTGATCTTGTTAAAAAGCTTTTGCACAGCAAAAGAAACTACCAACAAAGTGAAGAGACAACCCACAGAATGGGAAAAAATTTTTGCCAGCTATTCCTCTGACAAAGGACTAACATCTCGAATACATAAAGAACTCAAAAAAATCAGACCCCCCAAATTTAAAGACCCAATCCAAAAGTGGGCAGCAGAAATGAATAGACACTGCTCAGATGAAGAAGTAGAAACAGCAGATAGACATATGAAAAAATGTTCAACATCACTGGTCATTCGAGAGATGCAAATTAAAACAACCCTGAGATTCCACCTCACTCCACAAAGAATGGCTATTATCAACAAATCAGCCAATAACAAATGTTGGAGGGGCTGTGGAGAAAAAGGAACCCTTCTCCACTGTTGGTGGGAATGTAGACTGGTACAGCCACTACAGAAATCAGTGTGGAGCTTCCTCAGGGAACTAGGACTAGAGATTCCATTTGACCCAGCTATTCCACTTCTTGGTATGTTCCCAAAAGAATAAAAATCATTATACCGCAGGGACATATGCACACCCATGTTTATAGCAGCACAGTTTGTAATAGCTAAATCATGGAAGCAGCCCAAATGCCCATCAACAGCAGAATGGATAAAGAAAATGTGTTTTTTTTATACAATGGAGTACTACTCTGCCGTAAAGAATGATAAGCTTGAGATATTGCTAGGTAAATGGATGCGTCTTGAGACCATACTCTTAAGTGAAATAAATCAGACACACATGTTTAAATACCTCATTGTTTCTCTGGTGTGAGAAACTGAAGTGTAAATAAAGACTAAAATGTATTATATTGGGAAAGGGAAAAAAATGTCCAAATGGCAAAGGGAACAAGGGAGGGGGAAAGGAACAGAGGGACAAGAGAAATAAGAAATGGAAGGAAAAGATGGAAACAAAGCTTTTGTAAATAGGGAGGGAGGACGGGGTGAGGGGAGGGGAATGGGAAAAAAAGAAGCAACAAGGTATATCATGTACAGGTACAAATCCCTAATGATGAATGTTATCAATATGTATATTGAAAATGTACCATTAAAATAAAAATTAAAAAAAAAAGAGTGGTGGGCTGTGAAAGCTAAGCAATCTATGGATAGGTCCATGGACTGTGCAAGACAAGGGCTCTGAGAGCAGGTCCGGGCCACATGCTGGCTGACTGATCTTGCATCTCATTTGTGAAGAGGAAAAAATAGGGAAATGAGTCCCAGACCGGGCCTCATCCATGTAAGCACTAAAACAACTCAGGTGCAAAAACCTGTGGACAGGTGTTACAGGGTAAAAGATTACATATTAAAGCCACTCGGTACATGACACACAAAGCAAACAGGTAATTTGCTCACCTACATTAAGGGAGATTTGCTACCAATCCATTTTTCCATTAGTGTGTGAGAAATGCCATTCTCAGATGATTTAATCAAACAATCTATACACAATTAGGCCTACTAATAGAACAGAAAAACTCCCCTTTTCTTCTGAAGACAATTGGACCATATCTCCATTTCACAAAATAATCACCCAAACGATATTACATTTCACTGCCTCTTTTAGGAAATGTTTACTAAGCACAAATGTGCCCAGACCTCAGCAGATGATTGATAAGATCCATATCTTATCAAAACCCATGGGTCAAATGAATAGCTGTCGGCCTCGAGTATGGAATATTTTCTATGACAGTGTTTGTTCCTCTATATATAATTCATTCAAGATTTGGTAAAGAATCATGGGTAAGAGTCATTTTCTTTTTCTTGGTCTACTGGTAGCTTTGAAATGTGACTGGATTGCAATTTACAATATAAATACTGGGATACAATACAAAATGGGTATGTATATAAAGTATTATTTATCTAAGACCACTCCTAAGAGTTTAAGAGAGAGCTTGCTGGGGCCACCTTCACTCTCAGCTGAGAGTCTCAGGGTTTCCTGCTCTCTGCACTTCTCCACCAAGGTCTCAGCCCAATGGAGTTGGTGTTCTCTTCTCTGGCTTACAAATCAGCGCCCTGGACACAGGCCTGGGCCCTGGTCTCACAGTCCTGGGGCTGAGGCCACTTCAGACACAGCAGCATGTGTGCATGGCTGGAAATAGCAAATGATTTTGATCTTTCTTCCCTTGCAACAGATACTGACAGAACTGAGAAGATGGAAGACAGGACAGGAAGAAGTTCCTTGCCAGCAGAAAACCACCCTTCTTGAGTCACCATTCCACCATGTCCAACTCAGAACATGGTATGTCTAGAATGCACCAGCTAGAAGTTAAAGATGTGGCCAGAATGTACACTAATCCCAACCCCGGGCTTCCAGGAGGTCAGCATGCCCCTCTCTGCCCAATGCAGAGCTCTAGGCCTCATCCCCATTTCTGAGTTACTTGGTAGTGGCTGTTGGCTGTTTACCTGGGAACCTGCCTTTTTAATAAGCTCAGGAGGATGTCTGGAGAATCACTCATGAATTACACAAAATCTACAACAAGGGCAAAATTATTTTAACCACCTCAAATTAAAGAAAATCAAGTAGATGTTTTGCTCAGTACCAACAACCTCCAAGGCTGAAGCAGCCCCCTCATCAGAAGAAGCAAGAAAATGTGCTTCCCTTCTTTCCCTCTGAAATGGAAATGTGACACAGACACCTCCCTGTGTGAAAATGGGGTTGACTTGTTTTTATTTCTTACAGACTCATTTGCCTCTACGGGAGCTGGAGTTACGGGCAGAGTATGAACTACTAACCTCACATGTCTATTTAAAGCATAGAATCCCAATATTACCTGTTGAGAGAGGAATCATTAAAGTTACGTGCTAATATTTACTACACTTAAGATTAGATTCTTTATTAGCGTGGTCTCTTTTTGTTCCTAAAACTGAGAGTAGCTAAAAAATATTCGACTCTCTTCTGATCAAGGGATACTCTTTTTCAAACCATTTGAGACATCTGTCCTGTCTTCAAAGAGTCTCACTCACAATGTGCCTAGTGAAAATTGGCTGGGAATAAAAGGGTGACTAAAAGATGAGAACGATGAAAAGCACTGAACAATTTGTATAAGTGACAGCCAAAAAGCTATAGAACTACTTCAAATCAGAGAAACAGAAAGTAAAAACTAACAAAAAGCAGCTGGTGAAAAAATCAAATGGTCCGTACAACACCGAGACAGTCTTTGATCCAGATCTCCTTGAAGCATCCATCCAGCTCATCGCCCATCCTATTCTGAAGGCTTCCACACATCACACAAGAATTTATTTTAGTATCCCCATAAGCCTCATGCCAGAAGCACCTCTTTGTATCTAGCAAAGCTTAAATCAAAGTATTCAATAAGTTGTAAGGCTCTATACTACTATTTCTGTAATAGAAATCACATCCTCTTTTGCATTTTCCTCCAAACCTGTAGAATAACTGTTCAGTAAGTTTATCATGAAAGGCTGAACTCTGTAGAAGAGTCATAAATCCCACCTGATGTTGACATGGTATGAATGTCTGTGTCTACTCCCCAAAATCTTCTGTTGACACCTAATCATCATGATGGTCATGGCATCTCGCCTTCACAAATGCAATTAACACCTTTGTGTAAAAGCCCCGAAGAACTGCCTGCCTCTTCCTCCATGTAAGGACACAGAAAGAAGGCAGCATCTATGAGCCAGGAAATATATATCAAATCTGCTGGCAACTGATCTTGGAATTCCAGCCTCCTGAACTACGGGAAAAAAAATTGCACTGTCTACAAGCCACCCAGTAGGTATCATTTTGTTATGACAGTCTGAACAGATGATGACAGTGCAGAGAAAGGAAGCTCTACTTAGCCCCTAAGAAAAAGGCCAAAAACCAGAGTAGAAAAGAACAAACTATCAAAATCTACATTGTATCAGTCCATTATCCATCAAAATATATATCCCACTGGCCCATTTTCTACCAAAGCCTGTATGACACTGATTCACTGTCCACCAAACACTGACATCATGGGCAGCAATACCTGCGCCAAGATCTGGGAGCGACGCTCACTGTGGATCAGCATCCATCGTCATGAGAACTGACCATTTCTCCTGCTCTCGTCTCCACGTGTCTCTTTCCTTTCTGATTTCGCTTTCTTTGTTTCTCTATCTCCTCTCCCTTCTCTTCACTTCCACTTTTCTCTCTTTCCACTCCCTTTTCATACTCCTCCCCTGCACCTCTCTCCTATCTCTTTCTTAGACGCACCCATCTCCTACCACCACCACTTTTATTTGTCTCGTGTACACAAAAAGGCAATTAAATATATCAGAAGAGATCTGACATCTGTTCAGTAGCTAATAAGGGTCAGAGACTGTGAGAAAATAAGATAAATTTTCTTCTCTTTTTCCATCGCTAACACCTTCTTTCTACTATGCAAGAATGAACAAAAGATAGTTTTATATAAACATATATTTACACATACATACATTAAATGCATATATATAACACAATTGTTAAACTAATTACTAAATTTACGTTTTACTGTAAAATACAATAGAAGCTTTTCTAATCATTGCTTATAAGATTTATTTCCTTTTTTTAAGCATTTTGTTCTTCTCTAGGAACTTGACAGTTTCTCTCTAACACCTTTTCAAATATAGAGAATAAAACTAACCATAGACACAAATGAGATCCAGGTAATATCAAAAAATAATAATCTTACTGCATTCTTTCAGAAACCATAAAATCTTTTAAATCAATAATAAACATCCAGCATATTTCAGTGGTGCTGTCTCTATTAAAATCCAGCGATCCTGTTCCCCCTCAGAAGAAATCAGTCTCGCCCTCCCGCATTTCTTGAAATGTTCAGCTTTGGGCAGTCGGAGAGGAGCTGGCTGGCACTCGGATACTCCCTTCAACTAGAGTCGGCTTCCGAGCGCAGCCAGCTCCTCTCCCAACCCCCTGATCCACTCAGTCCTGCAAGGCAGGTACCCTATAAATAACTCTCCAAGGGGCAACGACAAACAATCCTTAACTACTTTTAATGAACCATTTTCTTGGAGATGAGAAGTGTGGTTCAAAAGGAAAACTAATAGGCTAGAAAAACGTAAAAGTTACAGCATAACAGTAGCAAACTGAAAACAGGAGGAAACCAGCTATTGGCCTTTAATCCAGTCACATAATTTAACAGCTAACTTTGTCAGATGTCCTCAAGAGGGACCTAGGAACATAAAACTGTGCTTCCTAACCAATTCTCTGCCCTTGCTTATCAACTCCAGAAAGAGGCAGGTTTTAGCCACATGGTAGTTTACAAACAGGGAAGTCAGGAAGAATTATTTTTTATTTAAGTAGAATTTTTTAGCATAAATGTGATTAAGTTATAATTTCTCCGTATTATGTGTCACTGATCATAATAAGTATTTAGAAGGAAAAACAAAGTATTTTAAGATAATGTTAGTAATGTTTATAGGTTAAAAACTTGGTTATAATCTTTTCTTCCCTAGTCAGATTATCTAATAATTTCTTTCCACAGTCCAAAATCAGAACTTATATAGATTTTATCTGAACAAGAGTTACATTAATCCTGATGTGCAAAATTTTTTTTCTCAGTATGTAAAAGGTAATGAAAATCAGAAAGTTGAGTGTTTAGTGTTACTCAGGAGGAACCTGCTTATATTAGGCATCACTGGATGAGAAGGAGGATTAAAGGTGATTGGTCCCCTACGGTCCTCCATCGTGGTCCCTCGGGGCCAATGGCACCAGCATAGTCTAGAAGAAGAGCCAGGAACATTGAAGGGCCCTTGAGCCTTCAGGAAGTAATTATATCAATGCTTTCTCAATGGAAATTAAGCCAGGTCTTTTGGAATCACACCAGAGATGGTAAAGTGAAATAAAATGACTATATTTCCATGCAAATCACACCAGTCAATACCTCCACACTCTGCCCAGTCAGCTGAACACACACCTCCCCACAAGGGGCAGAACCCGAGGTCTATCTTTCCTCCCTCCTCCACCGCCTCCTAAGATGGAATGCAGGCTGCCCTCCCCAAACCCCACATTCACTTCTCGACTTAGCAGTAAGCAGTCCTGCAAATATCTGCCCCAAAGAACTAAGATTTCTACTGGCTTTGGGAGGATGCAAAGATAATTTAAAACAAAAATAAATTAAACTCTCAAAGGGGACAGACACATTTGTTTGTGAATGTTACCTTTTTCTTGGATGTCTCTGACTTCTTCGACATGTTCTTCAACTTTTTATGCAAATGATTAAGAACCTGCAAAACATATACCAATTAAATCTCAGTTTGCCTCCCACAGTACACTGCCAGTTTCGCACTGAAAATTACCAACATGCTGAAATGGTAATAGTACTGTAGAACCACTAAAATAGAAATGCACATGAGAGGGTAAAGTAAGAGAGTTTAAATTGCTGAATGTGTCTGTTTTTGTAGCATTTAAAGAAATCCTGGGCCCCTCTTGTGTGCTACCGCTCTATCCTCTGCCTCAGTTTCCTCCAAAAGTCTTCGTGTCGACAATTACCTGTTCACTGCTGTACATCAGGCACAATACGGTATATTAGAGAGATGAAATCTGAGAGGCCTGCACTCCAGAAGTCTGCCTTCCCATGTGGAAAGGCAGGCGAACAAACAAAAGAGGGTCAGACATCTCTTCAGTGTGGCCAACAGCTACATGGACATATTCTCTCTGTGGCCCTTTTATGAGTTCTCGCACCTTCAAATCTCCAAAAAGCAAATTACTTTCCATCAAGCCTCCTTTTGTTTGTTACTCAGATCCTACCCACTGTGATGTGCTTTTAGACAACTTACTTTTTGAGAATTCAGCATCAGATTTATAGAGCATTTTGCAGGGCTTTACAATTAATGACCCTCTCAAGTCAGTGTCTCCTTGAGATACACTGGCTTTGTTAATTCAGAAACCATTTTTGGCTTCTCTTACCAGTGTAATGTTCAGGAGAAATGACATGATTTGGTTATACAAGGGAATTTCCAAACTAGACTTGACTGACGGTGCCAACCTGCAGGACTGGCACTAGAGTTCATTATTCTCTGCCCTCTGTGGAAGACCCTGGAGCCAATTCAGCATGATGACTAAGGACTTTAGTTTGGCTATGGATTGCTGGGGAGTCTCTCAGGGAAGTGGAGGCACACTCCAGCCACTTCTCTCTTTCCCTCCAGCATGACAACATGGAAATAATTTAATCGAATTGGCCTTACTGCAGAAGCCTGCTCCCTTTAGCTAGAAGCAGCACTTCTGGGGAAATCAGTCATGTCGTAATTGAGGAGCCATAGATTTATTTACCAACTGTCCCAACCCTATGCAGCTTCAGCAGCTGTCCTCAGAGTATGGGGCTCTGACTGAGGACCCTTCGTCCTACTAACGCACTTCTCACTTCCTGAAATGGCTTAGCATCATCTAGCATGAGACCGGTCTTTACTTGCTGTGGGAACATTTGGGATCAACAAGACATTACAGTGGGTTACTGTGCTGCCAACAGAAATTGGGGTCCAAGAGCTGGATGCAGAGAGAAAAGAGGAGGGGAGTCTTTGTACCGCTTCAAGTGAGAAAACCTCAAAAGAGAGGTGGAAAACGCCCACTGACTGGCAGCAGCCTGCCCCATAGATGAGAACACAAGATGACAATGATCACTTAGGGCAAGGGACACGTGACTAGAGGACAGGCTGTGCGCAAAATCAGACAGGGCCACGTGCACGGGCAGCCAGGGGGTCCATACCCACCACCAGCGAACCGAATCAAGCCATCACTCAGCAACTTCCACGCACCTAAGTACTAAATGTTACCAAATGGTCGACGCAGAAAATCTCTACACATATTTTTCTGAGCCCCACTTCTCTTCAATAGCTCATATAATGAACACATGACATAATGATACACGGGAGAAAGAATGTGGGTATCATGATAGATTAAGTCTTCATCTCCCTATGGAGGTAACAGGGCTGCATTTCCCCACCATGTTATACATTTCCAAGTGTTTGGGGGAAGGACGGTATCTGTTCAAACCCATGCCACAGTCATGCTGTACACATCCTGTGGAGGAATGTGGTAGCTGAGCACATCAGAATTTTATTCTCCTGTTAACCAAGGAGGGTTCCGTGCAGTAATTGATCCTAAGGGGAGCAAGCAGAGGGCAAGAGCACCACAGCACCAGAGGGGAGGCATCCTCACAGGGCACCAAGCCAGCAGCTGAGGATTGTCCTCCATCCCTGTGTGTTTCCTGGGGACTGTTGCCACAAAGAGCTATTCTGCTAAACACTGCTGGAGAGAACAAGTCTGCTACACAGTTCTCTGGTTAAGTTTGTTAGAGAAAGGAGAAAAAAATCCACACGTTTTCCTCGCAGGTGCCTTTTTGGCCATCCAGGATTCTTCATGTTGACAACCAGACTCGGTCCTTTTTTTTTTCAGACTTGGTCCTTGAACAAAGAGCCAGTCCTGGACCTAATACTCAAAAATTTATATCCTTAACTGTATAGCACATACTTAATAACTGAGACAAAAAATAAAAATAAAATAGCAGCTCAGAATACCTTATCTCCAGCTATTCCCAACCTGAAAAGAATTTTCAATTATTACTTCAGATGCAAAAGATTTTTGCAATTGTTCTTAGACACGAGCCATTTCCACACAAAAATATCCAAGTGATCATATATCCATTAAATCTTAAAAATCTAGTTTAAACTTTGCCCTCTATGTCACTTTCATGAACTGTGAAATCACAGAAAGCTGGATTCAGTCCTAAAAATTTACCTTGCCATTTTTATGACGATTAAAGTGATTTTCCTAAAGACTTTGGGGAAAAGAGAAAAAGACATATGCTTCAGTTCTAATGCAAAGAAGTAGGAATTTAAGAGACAAATATTTTAAGAATCCCTGTAGTCTCAAGACTTATAGGCCCCCACCAACCCTCCTCTCCAGAAGATTCTTCTTGAATTGCTTACCAGTTCCTACTCAGGTCAGAAGTCAGACTCCTCCAAAACTCCTTTTTCTTATTAATAAAGTAGGGATAACAGCTCCCACCCACTGGGTTGTTGTGCAAGTTAAATGAGATGATGCACATATCAGACAACCGCTGTGTACAACAGCCTTAACTTTTTACTTGCAGATGATTAAGCTACCCATTTCCAAACGGCTAAAATAAAGTTATTTCCCAAATCCCATAACTCGATTATATCTCCTTATACATACCTTCTGGCCCACCCTCTTCTTTGAGATAATATCCAAAAACATACCATTCGAAATAGACATAATCTGCACAAATGATATAACCGGGGCAGGGACATGTGGATTACTCTAAACATTTTTGGCTGGGAAAACACATTATGAAAAGATAATAAGAAATATGGCCTTGTAGTCACATCCTTAGCAAGAAGAGAATGGAAGACAGGGAAAGGTAAAGTTATGGAAGCTTAGGAATTTGGTTTCCGAGGGGTTTTTCTGATGGTGATGGTTCCCTGAAGGGAGGATGCTGGACACTGGACTGTCCCCAAGAACTGCCATCGCGTGACTACTAATCGCGCAGTCTTAGTTACTCAAACATACGCAAGTTGTAGCAAAGAGGTTGAAGACGTTTTGATGGGTAGAAACATTTCAAATCCTGTGTAATTAATGAGACAGGAGACAACTAGATAAGGACCAGCTCCCAGCAAGGGAAGGTGGTCGGGAGGCCAGCAGTGAGTCCTGCCCCTGCTCTGCACCTGAACTCCTCAGCGCTGTTCGAGGGGGCTTTCTTAAAAAGAATCAGGAGGGGGAGACACCCCTGCACCACTTCCTCCCGCCCATAGTTTTCTGGGGACTCCCATCAAACCTCTTTGAAGAAATACCGCTTTCCCACTTGGGTTTAGAAAGCTAAGCTTCCGATTAAAGTAAAATCCGAAGCCCTGTTCCGCGCGCGGAAGATTGGTCCGGCGTTAAGGGCCCACTGCGCGCGCACCTGGAACACCCTGGAAATCCCATCGAGAGTGGGGGGGACCGCATCCTGCAACAGACCAAGCTCAACCGGACCGCTCGCGCGCAGCTGCCGGAGTTAACTTTCTCGCGCCGGCGGATCGGGTTTGTGAGCCGCTGAACACGAGCCCGGGTCTCACACTTGGAGGAGCCGGCGCGGGGCGCACGCAGCAGCCCTGGCACCCTCGGGGCTTGGAGGGCAGCAGAGCCCAGGAAGGGAGGGGAGGAGAAGCGGTTCTACGGGATGTCCGGAGCGAAGGGCAAACTTTCCTCAGCCTCTCTCAAATGCAAAGTAACTTTCCCGCACCAGCCACAGACGCCGGAAGGGGAGCAAGCGGAGGGAGAGCAAACTAGAGTGGACAGGGTCCCAGCACACATCACTCCGAACACGATCCAGCGACAGGGCAGAGGGCAGGGGTGAGGGGAAACTCAACTAGGGACGGGGGACAGGAAGTGGGATCCAGTGGCCCTTCTCCCCTCCGCCCTCCCTGAGACTCAGCCGCGCTCAGCGCCCACCTTGGCATAACAAAAGCAGATGAGCAGAAGAGGCAGCAGGTAGCCGAAGACGAAGGTGCACACCACATAGGCCTTCTTGTGGCTCGGGTTGGGCCACTGCTCCCAGCAGAAGGTCTGGTTGCTGATATCCCTGTGGAAGAGGCGCTGGTGGTAGGCCACGGGCGAGGCCATGATGCTGGAGAGCGCCCAGATGAAGCCCACGCCCAGGAGCGCGTTGCGGGGCACCCTCAGGGAGGAGGAGCGCCGCGAGTGCACGATGGCCACATAGCGGTCCACGGACATCGCGGCCAGAGTGAAGATGCTGACCAGCATGGACACCGTGAAGACGTAGTGAGTGAACTTGCAGACGAAGGCGCCCAGCACCCAGGTGGGCAGCGCGTACACCGTGGCCTGGAAGGGGATGCAGAAGAGCAGGTAGGCCAGGTCGGCGACGCTCAGGTTGAGGATGAACAGGTTGGTGGTGCTGCGCGGCCGGCCGGGCTTGCTGCGCGCCAGCACTGTGATCACCAGACTGTTGCCCAACACACCCAAGACGAAGATCAGCGCAAACACCACCAGCGTGATGAAGTTATCCACGCCGATGCCGAAGAGCAGCCGGGGCTCCGTGGCAAGGGGCTCCGGTTCGCTCCCGTTCCCCGCGCTGAGGTTCGCGGCCGCCAGCTCCATCACCCACGCGGGCGTCCCCAGCGCAGGGCAGCGGGGCGCACTAGGAGGGGTGCCTGTCTGGGAAGACAAGCGCCGAAGTTGCCGGGGTTGCCGGAGTCCCAGCCCGGAGCACCGGGTGCGCGAGTTTCCAGCAAGAGCTTTCCGGGATGGATGGGCAAGTCCGGGTCCGTGCCTGGCGGCTCTATCTTTGAGCCAGGCCTTGCCGAGAGGATGTGGGGATGCAAGCCCGCAGCTGGGCTTTCCCGGTAGGGACAGTGGTCTCCAGGGGACAGAGGTCGGCTCCTGGACGCCTCTAACTGCTGCGTGGCCGCAAAGCGCAGGGACTAGCTGGCTGCAGCCGCGGAGATGGAGAGAGCCCTCCCTGCGCCTTACCAGCTCCAGGTTCCTGCTGGCGTTGCTCCTCGCCCCTGGAGTGGCTTGGGCGGCACCTGTTGCTCAGGGCCGCCCCCGGCCGCCGTGCTCCTAGGCACTTCGCGGCGCTCGGCAGCGCACGCCCGGCCGCTAGGACAGGACTCGCCCAGCTTCCCGCGCGCCTCCTCCCTGGCGCGCTGCACCGCCAACTCCCTCCCAGTTTCTACCGGGATTCCGAGTCAGTCGGTCGTCCATAGGGCGGACGCTCTCGCTCCCTGTGCGTCCCGGTGGGGGGCAGAGCCGGGAGCTCTGGACCTCGGCTGCATCTGAGAGGTAGCAAAGGCTGAACTCCGCTGAAGTCTGCGCCCCCTGTGGGTCTCCCGGGTGCCCCCCGGAAGTCACAGCGCGCGAGCTGAGGCTGGACCTTTCTAAAGCGAAGGGTCGCCGCCCACCTCCTGGCTGGGATCGGCGCGCTGGACTCCCTAGATGCGGACTCGCGGGCGTCCTGGGAAGGCAGTGGCTTGGGGAGCAGCCCGGCCCAGCGGGTAGGCGAGAGAGGACGCGCCTGGCGCCGACTGAGCCGCTGGGCTGCATCTGTCTCCCTGTTTTGTGTACCATTAGTAGTCTTCTGGAGTGGCTGTCATTGCAAGAGCTTCCCGCCCTGAGAATAAACTCTGGAAAATCAAGGGTTGCCATTGCTGCCTGGAGTCTCCTAAAATTCTGTATCTAATCCTAACCGCACCCCTTCAATCTCTAGAGAGATGAGCAAGAAAGAAAAACGAACCGCCCGAGTTTTCTTTATAAACGGGTATAAGAACAAGCTGGTCATAGAGGTCTCAGCACTCCGGGAGGCTGAGGGAAGGTAGATGGCAGGTTCAAATCCAACCTGGGCAACTTAGTGACTTAGGGAGACCTTGTCTCAAAAAGTAGGGAGAGGCTGGGGATACAGCTCAATCCCAGAAAGGGAGAGGGTCAGTGCCTACCGAGGAGAGTGCACTGCTCACACTGCTCAGCCTCAGGTCACCTTTGCCTTACATCACTCATGTGCATGACACAACAGAAATATTAACACGTGAAATATTTGTAAGTTAAAGAAGGGGTTTAATATTGAATCACTTCTGTAAAATGTTGGCGACAGCAACACGAAATTGAGCGGTTTAAGTAGTGGTAGTAAACACTTGTTTGTAATTTGGGTAGTTCCCAAAGAGAGAGCTGAAACTGATACACATATTTGCAATGTTTATATGATTTGTCTATATTTGCTTTCAAAAGCACCAGTATGCTTCCAGCATTCTCCACATGGTGATTGAATGTCCACTGCATGCTGGACACAAGGCTGCAGGGGACAGAAACACAAAGAAAAATGGGTATGAGTTCCTGGAAAGGCTCCCTGTGGTTCCAGATAAAGTAGGCAAGAGCTGTAATAAAAGTATACGCAGAAAAGTCTCATTGCTTTGGGGAGTATGGGAAGTAAATACTATCTCCTTTCTCTATCTCCCTAGGTCCTGTCTCCCTCCTTTTATAGAAAGATTTTGATTTGCCACTCATCGAACACCTACAATTCACTTTATTTATAAGGGAGTCCCTTGCAAAGGAATAGTTTTATTCAAGTCCATTTTCTAAAGGTCTTAAAATCAAGAGCAGGGGCTGGGGATTTAGCTCGTGATTAGAGTGCTTGCCTAGCAAGCACAAGGCCCTGAGTTTGAGCCCCGGCACCACAAAAAAAAAAAAAAAAATCAAGAGTAACTCACCTCAGTATCCTGCTGAACCCAAGAATCTTCCAACCTGTCTTAAGAGGGTGCATCAATGTGCCGTCAAGTCATCTAGCCCATGAGCATTGCTTTTTCTTTCCCAAGGGGCTCTCTGACCTAGACTTTTATAGTGTGTTCTTGTGTTGCACAACTGTCACACTGAAAGTTACATGTAATATGACTTGGGGGAGAGTTTTCTATTACTATAAACTATTTTTAACACAGAACACACATTATGAAATTATACCAAACATACAAATCCACCATCCATCTTAAAATATTTAAAAATGTATCAGTAACATTGAAATCACTTTCATAAACTTCACAACTTTTTTAAGCCCATTAACCCCAAATGCCATCTATAATCCAAATTGCAGGCTGCTAGTCATTTCCTTACACGTTCATGGTATGTTCTTAAGTAGCTATACTGGGGTGACTTTGTTGGTTTGGGAGTTTTATTTTTGCTTTTAGTCGTAAATAATTAGTATTGTCTTGTTTTTGTTTTTGCCTTTAACACACAATTTGTCTATTACCACTCCAGACACACTGAAATTCCTGGTATCATATCATTATTCTTTTGCACTCTTCTTATATCCTGTTACCTCTTCAAAACAGCACACAAACAAATTACTTTAAAATTCCATTTCACAGTCTCTATTTCTGAACTGGCAAGTTTAACCCATTTATATTTATTATCATGACTGATCTGCATGGACCTATTTTTAACATTTTATTTGCACATCAATTTCTGTTTCCTGAAGGCTCCTTTCTCTGCTGTCTTCTCAATGGAACTTTCTTTGCCCTCCATGCAGGAGGCCTCCAGCTGCTCAAATGCCAGCTTTTCGAAGGTGTTTTATCCTCATCCCCCTCATCCCCATTGCACTCTCAAATCACTCTCTGTCCCATAGCCTGCTTTATTCTCTTTCGTAGTATTTGCCACACACCACATTATAGTTTTATTTCTCTTTTAATGTCTTCCCATAAAAGAGGAGACTTGTTTTATTCATTATTCTAGCTCGAGAACCTAAAATAGTTCCCGACACACAATCAACACTCAAGTGTGACCAGAAAAAATGACAACATTTTAGATGCTTATTAGATATGGGATTGGAAAACATGCCATTGGGTAGATTAATCTTCAGTTAATTGGAGGAATTAAAGCTGGAGATGTGGGTTTAGAAGCTACTAAATTTCATTTAAGATTAATTGCTATCATTAGCCTCTTCCAAACAACAGTCTCAGAATACTCTTTAGCTCCTGCCACCCTTCTCACTCCACCTGGTTTTATTGTTCTGTCGTTCAGTTCCCTGAATTTCCCTCCCTGACACATCATTACCACACAGCCCTGGTTCATTTCACTCACCTAAGTACTTGCCAGCTCTTTTCCTCACCGTCCTCTCTGTGTCTTAAGCCTTTTCCTTCTGCTTAGAAAATGCATTTCAGATTTCCTTCATAAGAACCAATGATAAAAACTACTCATTTTCTTTCTAACACAACTTAACCGCCCCTTATCATTGACTGGTAACAGGACACGCAGTTCTTCCCTCCCAGCACAGTGAAGTTATTGTTCTGCATTCTTCTGTCTTTATTTTTGCTCCTGAGAAGTCTGCTGTTGTGCTGTTTGTCATTCCTGTGTAAATAATTTGACTTCTTTCTTTACTTTTGATATCTTGTCTTTCTTAACGGTGTTTTATAATTGCACTTTAGTGTTTATGATAGCATTCATTTTCTGAAGTTGAAGATTAATACTTTTCAGCAATTCTAGAAAATTCTTGGCCATTAACTCTTCCCATACCAAATTTCTCAATTCTTGATATTTTCTTCTTCTGGAATTCTGACAGTCACGTCACTGTCTTCTCCAAGTCCCTTAGTCACTTCGTACTTTTCATGTCTTACTGGTATTTCTCTAGCTACACACCCTCCAATTCATTATTAGATTTTTTTTCATCAAATGCACTGAGACTACTTTTTTTAATATTTTCCTTCTTATTGTTCATGTTTCTAATTGCCTCTCATATTTATTCAAATTCTTTAAGTCTACTGATGGTATATTCTGAAAATTGTAATGTGTGAGCCAATTAAAGCATAATTATGCTCTCATCCTTCCTACTGAATCCTATTATGGTTTATTTACTGCTTTTTAAACAATTTTTGTCCTTTAGATTTCTATTTGGCCAAGATGTAGCTGTGAGAATTTTGTGAGCGCTGAGTTAAGCATATATTCCTACAAGCCTGTGTTCATTGTTTTCATCCTGGTCCCAAAGCACCATCAAATCAGGAAATTATAAAGTCCACTTCTCAGCTTGATGTGCCTCAGAATACACAAAGGCAAACATGGACTCCAGAAGCTGCACAAGAGGAACGATGCAGACACAGGCTTCCGGAGATACCTGTTCCTTCCTCCTGTCTCTCCGCTGCTGCTGCAGAGCTTTCTCCAAGTTCTCATTGGGTGGCTCGCTTGATCATTTAGATTACTTGTTCTCTCCTTTCTGCAATGTAACATAATCCTTCATTTACACTGCAACTCCCTGAGCCTCTCTCAGAGCTAGAAGGAAGTCACACCCATCTCCTTCAGGCTTTGCTGCAATAAAGGAGCGATTCCTAAACTCACAGGGCTTGACAGGAATGGTTTGTTTCTCATTCCTACAAAGGAGTGGCTGCCATGGGCAACTCTCCTCCACAGGGTGGCTCAGTGATCTTCCATTCGTGGCTGCACATCAAAGCGCAAGGCCTCCTCCACAGTGACCAAACTAGACAAGAGACAGAGACTGGACAGTTGGGAGTGGATGTCTCCCCCCTGTGGCTTAAAAGGACACACAGTTCTTCCTTTCGTATGTGACTGGATGTAACTAACAAGGTGGGGAGTGGATTCAAGAGCCATACACTGAGAAGTACATGGAAAGGGAGAAGTAAGCATGTGCTGGATGTTTATAGTGTCTGCCACTTATTGGTAAATGTCCCTTAGGAGCGACAAGGATTTGGGATCAACCAAGATGGGAGCAGGAGTGGAGACTGTGGTAGGAAGCCTGGATCCTTGGGGGCTGCATCATCAGGGAGACAGTAAGCGCCGCACTTCCCCTGCAGGTGAGCACATCCATCCACTTTTGCAATGTTAAGGGACAGTAGTAAGTCCACTAGTGCTGCAAAGCTTTATTTCTTGTTTATATGACATTTTTGCCTCAGGTCAGCTGAACTCCTGCTCCGAGTTCCCCGAAGCACAGCCTGGAGGAGCAGTCCCTCCTGCCTGGGACAAACAGGCCTTGCGCCAGAGCAGTGGGATCCCCAGCTTCCCTCAAACCTTTAGCTCAGTTTGACCTCACGACAACCTCATTCTGTTACTCTAATGCATTAATTTATTCCACTCATTCACTGGAGGAATTCATTCAAATTAGTCACAATTACTTCCATTAGCAATGAAATGTGGGAAATTTGCAGGAAAAAGGGATTATCCTGTGCACCATTTTCTAAACAAGCATGCCTTAGCTAGTGTGTGATAAACACACAAAAGTATACATCATAATTCTGCAAATGGACAGATTTTCAAATTTCCTTTAATGGTCGCTGAGAGTACGGGTTGAACCTCCCACAGAATGCAAGTCACTGACGTGGATGCTGCAAAAGGTGCCTGGAAATCAAAGTCATTTGCACTTCTGGAAAGGCGCCGGATCACTGAACAGAAAGCCCCTGAGAGGCGGAAACCGAGACACTCTGAGTGATGTGGAGTCCTCTCGCAATGTTCCTCATTAATCTCATCAAATGAAGCAAAATACTCTCCTCCTAATTTGAAAAAGTGTCAGAGCCATTAGTGAGTGAGTTCCCAACCCTCGCCGAGGAGGGCGGTATTGGTGTGGATCATCCCGCACGTCGCAGACAGCTGCACAGCTGGCTACATCCCACAGGCAGATGTGTCTTCTGACTAATTAAGCTGAAGAAATGGCCTATCTTCCACCCACATAATTTACATATTTTCCTTTAATCTGTGAACTTACTCTTTCTGAACTAATTGTTTGACATCTTTATTTTCTTTCTTTCAAGTTGATTTGAATTCCAATATTTTAAAGGTATTATTGATTTCATCTCTCCAATTATCTTCCTAAATTTATTTTTTAACACCTTTATTCCAGCTCCAAGCTTGGCATTGAAATAATTAGTGGGCGGAACACCATTGTTCATCTTAGGGAAATCATTAAGGAGAAACTTGCTCTTGTGGCCTACATTTTTCTCTACTTCTCAGTCTGACACCTTAACACAGCCCTATTCCCGAGTCTTGAATGCCAGAGTCCCACTTGCTTCAACTTCTTCCTCCATTTCTGGACACTGCTCGCTGGCACTTTCTGGGAAGAGGGACATGGCCTTTGTCTGTTCGCAGCAATGCTGTCTCAACCTCTCATTACTAGGGGACAGTGTAGGGATGGCAGGCCCAGCTTCTGACCAGGACCTTTGTTTCCTGAGAAACAAGAGTGACAGTCTTGGGATGTAGCTTCCTTGAAACTTCCCGTCTCCCATTACATTCAAAGCATGTTCAAAATTACATGAATAGTAAAATGTGCAGACTCCATGACAACATTCTGCTATCAAATGTGTTTTTCAAGTGGAGAGAAACCTAAGTGTAATATGAGATGCTGAAGTTAATAGCACAATCTTTGAATTTTTAAAACATGGAATAACAGAACTAGGGGAAGGCTTGCCAGTTTTTCCTGCTCTCTGTCTAATCTACCCTCCCACGCAGACACATCATAAAACTACCAGAGAGGGCAAGTCCGTCTTCCAGGACCAAGCATCACCCGCTCATGTCTGGGTGCCCCAGGAAAATGCCAACCTCACTGTATCCATGTCAAAGCAGAAAAGAGTCTCCTGTCATTTCCCACATACTTCAGTCTCGACCTTCATGCTCAGCTGAAGCAAGAAAAGCTGTCGACCTGACAGCTGGTTGACCTGACTTCTAAGTGGGCCATCATGAGCCAGGATGTTTCCCACCCCACATTCAGCAGCTGAGAAAAAGACTCCAGACCAAAAGGCTCAGAAAACCCTTTCAGGAAAGTGCAAGCCCTAAAGCAAATATCCCCACCTTTGTAGCTAAGAAGGTGCAGAAATGGGTGCGTAACACGTGAAAGCTGACTGCCTGGATGACCATCACAATGTTGCAGGGTTTCCCTGTCTGTGACAAGCACACACAGCAGAAGCACAGCTGCATGCAGAGAAGGGGCGGGGTGGGTTCTGCCAGGGGCAGGATGGCAGCTTTAGCTGACGGGAGTCCAGCTGTTGCCACCGTGGGGAGGGGCATGAACTTGGCAGTCGGCTGGTCAGATGAACACTTCGTACCTGCAAGTCCTTGCTCGCTCACCTCGTGTTTTTGTATTCTGTGAACAAAAATTCCAACTGCCCAGGTTGGATGTGCAGGTCGTGACTTTATTTCTTGAAGGTCTCGAAGGATTATGAGTACAAGGACCACAATGCACTCGGTTTCTAGCAAGAAGTCTGGTGCAGAACTTCATGGCTGGCCATCTGGCTTAGGAAATTTATTCCCGTTTGCTGTTTTGCTGTATGAATATTTACTTATGTCAGTTTCATACTCTTCTAGTAATACATGTTTATAGTACATGATTGTTACAGGTGCATGTACTTAACATACTTGAATACTCTTTATTCCCCTTCTCCTTCCCATTCTCCTCCCTCCCTCCGTCTCTAGATCACCTTACCCCATTTTTTCTAGTTCATGTTTATGACACATAATGATTACCTTCACTGTGGGTAGTCAGCATATGTACACAGTACATCTTTCATCTTTTTACGGCCCCTTCCCTCCCTTCTCCCTGCCTCAGTCTCTTGGTCCCCTTCCCATGTGCAAAAGATCTATCTCCCTGTTTCCTTTTACAAATCTTTTACTTTGCTCTTTACTTTGTTTGTACTTTGGACTTTTCAAGAGAGAAACCATACGGTATTTAAGCTTGAATGTCTGATTTATTTCACTTAACGTTGCTTTCGAGGTGAATCCATTTTCCTACAAATGTCTCAAATTACAGCTGAGTAGTACTATATTATGTGTAGATACGACATTTTCTTTATCCATTCATCTGTTGACGGACATATAGGCTGCTTCCAAGATTTAGCTATTATGAATTGTGCTGCTATAAACATGTATCGCTATCATATAATGTTTTAACTCTTTTGGGAAGATACATAGATGGGAATAGCTTGGTCAAATGGAATTTCTGGCTTTAGTTTTTGGAGAAATCTCCATACCGATTTCTGAAGTAGTTATATTAGTTTATGTTCCCACCAGCAATATAGGAGAGTTCCTTTTTCACACATCCTCACCGGAATTTGTTATTTGACTTCTTGATGACAGTAATTCTTTCTAGCGTAAGATGAAATCTCAGTGTTGTTTTAATTTGCATTTCTGTAATGGCCAGCAAAGTTGAACAATTTTTCCTGTATTTACTGGCCACTTGCATTTCTTCTTTTGAAAAGTGTCTATTCATTTAAGTTGCCTGTTGTTAAATTGAGTCTTTTAAGTTTAGAGGTCTAATTTTGGGGGTTTCCTTTTTTTCACTGGTGTCCAGTATTTTTTTTTCTTTTTTTATTATTAGTACATGTTTGCAGTATGTAATATTGACATTTCTTTTGGGGCAAAATTTTTTCCCATTCTGTAAGGTGTCTCTTCAATGTGTTGGTTGTTTCTTTTGCTGTGCAGAAGCTTTTAAATTTGATGTGAACCCATTTGTTGATTCCCAGTACTACTTCCTGTGCAACCAGGGTTCTATTCCAAAGTCCTTCCTTGGCTCTATGACTTCAAGTTTTACGTATTTTTTTCTTCCAACAGGTTAAGTGTTTCTGTTTTAACATGTAGTTCTTTGTTCCATTTTTATTTTAGTTTAGTACATGGTGAGTTATATGGATATAGATTCAATCTGCTGCATGTGGATAGCCAGTTTTCCCAGCACCACTTATTAAAGAGGCTGCTCTTTCCTCCGGTGTATGTTTTTGGCCTCTTTGTCAAAGATCAAACAGTTGAATGTACTTGCTGTTGCTGCTGTCATTGATCCTCATGTCTACTTCTGTTCTGGTACCATGCTGTTTTTACCACAATAGCTTTGTAATATAACTTTAAAACTGGGGACTGTAATACCTTCCACTTTGCTCTTTTTACCCAAGATTGCTTTTGCAATTCTGGATCTGTCCTGGTTCCATATTAATTTCAAAATTGTTTTCTCCAGTTCTGTGAAGAATGCTGTTGGTATTTTGCTTGGAATTGTGTTAAATCTATATATCAGTTTTGGAAGCATGGCCATTTTGACAATGTTCGTTCTGCTTATTCAGGAACAGGGAATATCTTTCCAATTTCTGATAGCCTCTTCAGTTTCCTTTTTCAGAGTACTGTAGTTTTCACTGTAGA